>PVJC01049774.1:0-12042 GCA_004026665.1 Murina feae
CATAATACTCTCCAGTTCCATCCATGCTGCTGCAAATGGCAAAAATTCCTTCTTTTTTATAGCAGCATAGTATTCCATTGTGTAGATGTACCACAGTTTTGTAATCCATTCATCTGCTCATGGGCACTTAGGCTGCTTCCAAATCTTAGCTATGGTGAATTGTGCTGCTATGAACATAGGGTGCATATATCTTTTCTGATTGGTGTTTCTGGTTTCTTGGGGTATATTCCCAGAAGTGGGATCGCAGGGTCAAATGGGAGTTCCATTTTCATTTTTTTTAGGAGACTCCATACTGTCTTCCATAGTGGCTGTACCAGTCTGCATTCCCACCAGCAGTGCAGAAGGGTTCCTCTCTCTCCACATCCTCTCCAGCACTTGTCGTTTGCTGATTTGTTGATGGTAGCCATTCTGACAGGTGTGAGATGGTACCTCATTGTTGTGTTGATTTGCATCTCTCAGATGATTAGTGACTTTGAGCATGTTTGCATATGTCTTTTGGCTTTCTGAATGTCCTCTTTTGAAAAGTGTCTGTTTAGGTCCTTTGCCCATTTTTTTTTATTGGATTGTTTATCTTCCTTTTGTTAAGTTGTATCTATTCCCTATAAATGTTGGAGATTAAACCCTTACTGCTGATAACATTGGCAAATATGTTCTCCCATGTAGTGAGCTTTCTTGTTTTGTTAATGGTTTCTTTTGCTGTGCAGAAGCTTTTTATTTTGATGTAGTCCATTTGTTTATTTTCTCTTTAGTTTCCAATGCCCTAGAAGCTATATTGGTGAAGAAATTGCTTCAGCATACGTCTGAGATTTTGTTGCCTTTGGATTCCTCTAGCATTTTTATGGTTTCCCGTCTTACATTTAAGTCCTTTATCCATTTTGAGTTTATTTTGTGTATGGAGTAAGTTGGTGGTCTGGTTTCATTTTTTTTGCATGTTTCTGTCCAATTTTCCCAACACCATTTACTGAAGAGACTGTCTTGACTCTATTGTATATTCTTGCCTCTTTTGTCAAATATTAATTGAGCATATTGGTTCAGGTCTATTTCTGGATTCTCTATTCTATTCCATTGATCTATATATCCTTTCTTGTGCTAGTAGCAGGCAGTTTTGAAAACAGTGGCTTTGTAATACAGCTTGATATCTGGTATGGAGATCCCACCTACTTTGTTCTTCTTTCTCAGGATCGCTGCAGCTATTCGGGGTCTTTTTTTATTCCAGGTGAATTTTTGGAGAGTTCGTTCTAGGTCTGTGAAATATGCCGTTGGTATTTTAATATTAGGGTGATGCTGGTTTCATAGAATGAGCTTGGAATTTTTTGGAATAGTCTGAGGAGGATAGGTTTTCGTGCTTCCTTGAATGATTGGTAAAATTCCCCTGTGAAGCCGTCAGGCCCTGAGCTTTTATTTGCTGGAAGCTTTTTTAATATTGTTTCAATTTCTTCCATAGTTATTGGCCTATTGAGATTTTTGGATTCTTCCTGATTAAGTTTTGGAAGGTTGTATTTTTCTAGGAATAAGTCCATTTCCTCCCAGTTGTCTAGTTTATAGAGTTGTTCATAGTATTTTTAAACAATCTTTTGTATTTCTGTGGGGTCTGTTGTTATTTCTCCTCTTTCATTTCTGATTTTGTTTATTTGGGTCCTCTCTCTCTGCTTTGTGGTGAGCTTGGCTAGAGGTTCATCAATCTTGTTTATCCTTTCAAAGAACCAGCTCTTGGTTTTGTTGATCTTTTGTATTGTGTTTTTGGTCTCTATGTCATTTATCTCTGCTCTGATCTTTCTTTCCTTCTGCTTACACTGGGCTTTTTGTGTTGCTCTTTTTCTAACTCTTTGAATTGTAGGGTTAGGTAATTTATTATCATTGTTTCTTGTTTTTTGCAGTAGGCTTGTAGAGCTATGAACTTCCCTCTCAAGACTGCTTTTGCTGTGTCCCATAAGTTTTGGACTGTTGTGTTTTCATTGTCGTTTGTTGCCATGATGTTTTTTATTTATTCTTTGATCTCTGTGGTAACCCAGTCATTGTTTAATTGCATGCTATTTAGTCTCCATGTGTTTGATTTGCTTGGATTGTTTTTATTGTAGTTGATTTCCAGTTTTATGCCATTGTGATCTGAGAAGATGCCTTGATATGATTTCTATCTTCTTGAATTTGAAGAGACTTTGCCTATGACCCAATATATGGTCTATCTTTGAAAATGATCCATGTGCACTTGAGAAGAATGTATATTCTGTGGCTTTGGGGTGAAGTGTTTTGAAGATGTCAATTAATTCCATCTGCTCTAGTGAGTCATTTAGGATTGATGTTTCTTTGATGATTTTTTGTTTAGAGGATTTGTTCAATGGTGATAGTGAGGTATCAAAGTCCCATACTAAGATTGTATTGCTGTCAATCTCTCCCTTGATATCCTCCAGAAGTTTTTTTTTTGTGTGTATTTGG
Organism: Murina feae; assembly: GCA_004026665.1. NCBI lineage: Eukaryota > Metazoa > Chordata > Mammalia > Chiroptera > Vespertilionidae > Murina > Murina feae. The sequence goes on from PVJC01049774.1 coordinate 2,434, forward strand.
GTGCTCCTATATTGGGTGCGTATGTTTACCAGAGTTATTTCTTCTTGTTGGATTGCTCCCTTTCGTATTATGAAGTGACCTTCCTGATCTCTTTTTATGTCCTTCACTTTGAGATCTACTTTGTAAGATATAAGCATTGCTACCCCAGTTTTGTTTTTTTTTTCATTTCCATTTGCCTGAAAAACCTTTTTTCATTCCTTCACCATCAGTCTGTGTGCATCTTTTTTTCTGAGGTGGGTTTCCTGTAGACAGCAGATATATGGGTCATGTTTTCTTATCCACTCATTTACCCTATGTCTTTTGATTGGGGCATTTAATCCATTTACATTTAAAGTTATTATTGATAGACTAGAAGCACATTGCAGGAAGATTGCTGCAAGAATAGGGCTTCCTGAGCCGGAGCGAAGCCTGCTGAGGCAGGCTTTGCTCCAATCTCTGCTGCCTCAGCTCCTTCCCTTCTCTGCCACTTTGCCCCCTCCTGTCTCTGCTGCCTCACTTCCTCCCATCTCTACAGTCTGCCGACTCCTCCCTCCCATCTCCACTGTCTCAATCCCTCCCTTCTGGGCCGCTTTGTTCCCTTCCATCTCCACTGCCTCGCTTCCTCTCTTCTCTGCCATTTGGCTCCCTTCTGCAGCACTTGGCTCCCTTCTAGGCTGTCTTTAGTCTTCGCTCCGCGCCTGTGTATACAAATTAACTGCTATCTTGGCTGGATTAATTTTCATATAGTTGCTCTGATTGGCTGGTGGGCATGGCTTGGCTGGTGGGCGTGGCTTAGGAGTCTCCGAGTGATGGTTAATTTGCATATTACTCTTTTCTTAGATTAGATACTTGTTTGTTGCCATTTTTATTCTTTACCCCTGTGTTCCTTTTTGATTTCCTTTTTTTTTCCTTTTTAACATTTTTTGCATTGCTGGTTTGGTGGTTACAAACTTCCTTAGTCCTTTTTTCTCTGTGAAGCTCCTGATTTCACCCTCAATTTTGACTGATAGCCTTGCTGGGTACAGTATTCTTGGATTGAGACCCTTCCTTTGCATAACTTTGTATATTTCATTCCATTACCTTCTTGCCTGATGTGTTTCTGTTGAGAAATCAGTCGCTAGTCTGATGGGGGATCCTTTGTAGGTGACTTTCTGTCTCTCTCTGGCTGCTTTTAAGATTCTTACTTTATCATTGGTGTTTGTCAATTTAATTATAATGTGCCTTGGTGTTGGTCTTCTAGAGTTCATTTTGTTTGGACCTCTGTGAGCTTCTTGGATTTGTGTGAATTTTTTCTTCCCTATATCGGAAGTTTTCTATCATTTCTTCAAACAAGTTTTCTATTCCTTGCTCAGTTTCCTCTCCTTCTGGCACCCCTATTATGTGGACATTGTTTCCTTTCATGTTGTCACAAAGTTCTCTTAGGCTCTCCTCCTGCTTTTTAATTTTTTTTTCTAGAAGCTGCTCTGCTTGGGTGTTTTTTCCTATCTTGTCTTCAAGCTCACTGTTGCAGTCCTCTGCTTCTTCTAGTCTACTATTGATGCTTTCTATTGAGTTCTTTATAGCAGTGAGGTCATTTTTCATTTCTTCTAGGTTCTTCTTCATTTCCCCTTGGTTCTTACACATATTGTTAAATTTGTCTTCCATTCTTTTTATCCACCTTATGGCCACTTCTCTGAATTCTTTCTCTGACAGGTTGCTTGCCTCCATTTATTTATTTCCTTTTCTGGTGATGCCTGTTTTTCTTTCATATGTGGGCTGTTTCTTTGTCTTCCTATGATCTCTCTTCTCTGGGAGTCTGGTTATGTAGTTCTCTCTCTCCTTTCTGTGAGGAGGAGCAGGGCTCATCTGAGTCCACATATTCACACTACTTGAGCTCCAGTGTTCCTGGGATCAAAGCTGGTCCTTGGGTGCCATGGTTGCAGGGTCTCTGGATGTATATGCTTCCAATAACAGCCACTCAAGATGGCGTGGTCTCCACGACAGAGCTGGCCACTCTGTGAGAGATTTCAGCAGCAATAGAGGTTTCCTGGTTAGGGAAGCCCGATCTGGCAATCTCCAACAGTCCCCAGGAGTATAGATGTCACTCACCCACAAATTTACACTCTCGGTACGTCCACATTCTCTCCTTTCATTCTCTCACTCTCACACTGTCTTACAGTCTGCCTTCTCATCAGCAGCCATCTTTTTCTCAGAAGTTGCTTTTCTTGATTTTTTGCTTACACACTGTGGGCTAAGGTTCCAGACCTCACCTTATTCCTTATTTGCCCTCTGCTGTGCTGGGTCCTAAAGAAAGGTGTGGTTGCATTCTGAGATGAGAGATTTGAAGCCTGTAGGAGGGTGATGGCATCCAGAGATAGAATTGTCTTTCTCTGAGTGGCCTCAGCTTCCTTCCTGGCTAGGCAGACTTGCCCATGGTCTTCCTTCTGAGGAATTGTTGGGAGAGACTCCAGACAAACAGTCCAGTTTTCTGTGATTGTAGCCTGAGCCTATGGGTGTTGTAAAGAGAAAGAACTTCTGTTGACTCAGGCATCTATCACTCTCTCAGCCTCAGGGCCCACTTATTTACAAGGCACTTCATTCATGGACTGGGACCTACATCTCTTTGTCCAACTGGCTTAGGTTCCACCCAATCCAAGTGGGTCCTCATGCCAGGGATGATCTCACCAGTGACTAGGATGGAGGAACATGATTCCCCTCTGCTCTCAGATTCTGGCTGGAGGGACCTGTGGAGTCCCAGCTCCAGGCTGTAGATGGGAAGTGGGAGAGCTGTCCAGTCAGCTCTGCTCAGATCAGGGGGTCAGGGGAAGCACCATGGACTGAGAAGACCTGTTGCCATGGACTGTCCACAGACAGAGGGGGCTGGGTGAGCTTCATTCTGCATGGGTCCAGAGGCAGGCCAGCCACCGCCAGTGCTAACAGCAAGATCTCCCGCCCTGCCCCTGACTTCTCTCCACCTGGACTCTCTGTTGCTGAGGAGTTTTGCTCAGTCTCTCCCCACCCTCTGTGACTCTTCCCTCCTGCCACCCTTTCTCCTTCTACCTTTGGTCTATCTCAACCTTCTGATATTGCTTAAAATAACAATATAGACAACAGAAATACATTTTATTGAAACTGATTCATCTGTTGAGAACTATAGAATAGACAGTGAGAGTTGATAATACCTGTTACATTGCTTACCCTCCCCAATGGTAACTGTATTTACATTAAAATGCAACTGCTTGCATTTTTCTATAAATGTTATATATTTTTATGCATATAAATATGTGAACATGTAGGCCACACTTTCCTCTTATAAAAAATAGGATAGCCCTAACTGGTTTGCCTCAGTGGATAGAGCATCAGCCTGCGGACTGAAAAGTCCCAGTTTGATTCCAGTCAAGGGCATGTACCTTGGTTGCGGGCACATCCCCAGTGAGAGGTGTGCAGGAGGCAGCTGATCAATGTTTCTCTCTTATCGATGTTTCTAACTTCTATCCCTCTCCCTTCCTCTCTGTAAAATTTCAATGAAATATATTTTTAAAAGGACTATATATATATATATATATATATATATATATATATATATATATCATCTTTGAAGTCCTAAAACCTCACTGATATTTCTTATGGTTGCCTAGATTTCCATTTTATGAATAAACTCGTGGCTTAGTGCACGAAATTTGTGCGCATTAAAAGGGGATTAATTAGGGGAAATATTTTAATATTGCTATTTGCTCTTTCTCTATAATAGAAGTGTCAGAGATTAAAGAAAATTAGTAAAATGTATATGAAAATCTTCCTCCTGTCAGAGTCTGGGATGCACCATGGAACCCAGAGTCAAGTCTTCAACCAGGCGTGTGCACCTCAAAATCGCTTAAGACCTAAATCTGGATAGCTCCCCTTTATTGGGCTAGATCCAGACCCGGCCAGTCCCACCCTGTCAAGCCCTGCCAAGTGGGGGGGGTGCAGCCTCAGGTCCCCTGGGTGCCAGGGCAGGGGGGCATAGCCTGAGGTCCCCCATTAAGCCCTGCTGGGTGGAGGGAGTGGTCTGTGATTCCCTAGCCTGGCGCTGGGGCAGGGGGCACAGCCTGAGGTCCCCTGGCCTGGTGCTGGGGCTGGGGGCATGGCCTGAGGTCCCCTGGCCCAGCACCAGGGTGGAGGGCACACCTTGAGGGCCCCCTTCAAGTCCTGCTGTGTAGGGGGCACTGCCTCAGGTCCCCTGGCCTGGGGCCAGGGTGGGGGGCATGGCCTGAGGTCCCCCGGCCTGGCACCAGGGAATAGGGTGCAGCCTGAGTTCCTCTGGCCTGGTGCCAGGGCGGGGGGAGCAGCCTGAGGTCTCCTGTCAAGCCCTGTGGGTGGAAGGCTAGACCTGAGGTCCCCTGTCAAGCCCCATGAAGGAGGTGGGTGGGTGCGCAGCCTCAGGACCCTGCTGATTGCTCCTTAAGGCTCATTATGGGAACTTAGCCTCAGCTGTGGGTGCAAAATGACCAGAGTGATGGTCAATTTGCATATTCCCTTTTTATTATATAGGATTGTAATTTATTTCATTTGTCCTCTTTGAAAATCACATGAGTTGTTCCCAATTTTCAATTTTACCCTAAAAAATACTGCAATAAATAATCTTGCATATATTTTTATGAACATATTAGAGTGTTCATCAGAAACAGCACAGGAGGGGAACTGTGAAGCAGGCTGTGCAAGATGCACTGAGTCATATGTAAACAGAAAACAAAATAAAATCTATGTACAGATTCACTGTCTTATGTAACAAGAGAATGAGCCAGGGTGGACCCAGGGTTTCAGTTCCACCTTTTTAATGGCCTTCAGGAAACCTGGCACCAATTCCAAACCTTCCAAACAGGATAGTCATGTTTATCAGAGATTTTATTTCTGGAGATTGTTTCCCACGGTCGTGCAAATTCCCCAGTAGTTCTGACTTTCCTATCCCACACCCACGTCAAAACGTCCAATCCCTTTTCAGGGAAAAGACTTCATTATACAGAGTTTGTCATGGAGAATCGCCCTCACTAACTCATGACATCAGAGTTACATCCATAGGCTCACCAGCTCTCCTCCTTTCACCAAAATCAAGCTCCTCTCAGAAATGAAGGCACAGTTAACAGTTAAGGGAACTAGGAATCACTGCTCCCACTCCCTCCTTTACATGGCTGAGCCTAGAGTACTCCTGTCAGGGCAGCGGGATTTAACTTATTTCAATTGTGTGCTTTCTTTTTAAAAAAAAAAGTATGTGTGAATGTGTATTTATTTTTTTTCACTTTTTTCTTTATAGATTAAGGTATTACATATGTTTCCTTATCCCCCCAATGTGCCCCCACCCCCCACTCTTACCCACACACCCGCCTCCCCCTGTGTCTGTGTTTCTGTTTAATTATTTTTCATGCTTTTGTATCTCCGGGAAAAACAATTCATCCTCAATGGGTTAAATCACCTAAATCTTCCAGATGATCCTCAGGAGACAGCATTACGCTGTACTCCTCTGAGTTCTGCGTTATTTGCCCAACAAAGTATAGCCCCCAACAACCCTACAGCCCTGCATGCAGCCTACTTCCAGTACCAACTCTGGGTTCTGTTGGCATAGATGGGACCTAGCTCCATGGCTATTGGGAACCAGGAACTCAAGGACATGACCTTGAGTCTTTCTCTGCCTGTCTCTCTCAGTCCAGCATTTCTCCCCAATGTGCTTCTCTCAATCCAGTGGCACATGGGAAGACAACAAGTCAGGGGTTCATTATGGTTGACCTAGTCACTTTCACCATATGGGAATGAAAGAAATTTTCTAGTGTCTCTAGAAAAACAGCATTCTGCCCAGGCTGATGTGGCTCAGTGGATATAGTGTCAGCCTGTAGACTCAAGGGTCCCAGGTTCGATTCTGGTCAAGGGCATGTACCTTGGTTGCGGGCACATCCCCAGGGTGGGGGTGCAGGAGACAGCTGATCGATGTTTCTCTCTCATTGAGGTTTCTGACTCTCTGTCCCTCTCCCTTCCTCTCTGTAAAAATCAATAAAATATATTTTTTAAAAACAGCATTCTTTTTCCCCAAGCCACCCCCTTACTGGGTTCCACCTCCCTCTTATTTGTCTATTTGATTGAGCTTCTTTCCCATCTCGGGGACCCAGGGGCATTTCAAACCAAGTAAAGAAACATGCAAATAAGGAAATAACCTTCACTGAACTGGAGATGGGGGAGTAGAAGGAAAAGATAATGGTGACTCGCATGAGAGAAGGTGGTGTGAAACCAGGAGTCCTGCATGGGCAAGTTTGGTCTATTGACCAAGGACATGAACAGAATAGGGAGTTTCCTACTGAACCAGAGAAGTGCTAGTATGACATATTTATTTTTATTATTTTTTTTATCTTTATTGTTCAGATTATTACAGTTGTTCCTCTTTTTTCCCCTGATACCTCCTCTCCACCCAGTTCTCACCCACCTCTGTCCTTACACCCCCTCCACTGTCCTCCATACATGTAAGATTCTTGTCCAATCTCTTCCCGCACTCCTCACACCCCTTTATTCCAAAGAATTGTCAGTCCACTCCCTTTCTATGCCTTTGATTCAATTCTATTCACCAGTTTATTCTGTTCATCAGATTTTTTATTCACTTGACTTTTAGGTTCACTTGTTGATAGATATGTATTTGTTGTTCATAATTTCTATCTTTACCTTTTTCTTCTTCTTCCTCTTCTTAAAGAATACCTTTCAGCATTTCATATAATACTGGCTTGTTGGTAATAAACTCCTTTAGCTTTTTCTTATCTGTGAAGCTCTTGATCTGACCTTCAATTCTGAATGATAGCTTTGCTGGGTAAAGTAATCTTGGTTGTAGATTCTTGCTGTTCATCACTTTGAATATTTCTTGCCACTCCGTTCTGGCCTGCATAGTTTCTGTTGAAATGTCAGATGACAATTGTATGGGTACTCCCTTGTAGGTAACTAACTGCTTTTCTCTTGCTGCTTTTGAGATTCTCTCTTTGTCTTTTGCCCTTGGTGTTTTAATTATGATGTGTCTTGGTGTGGTCCTCTTTTGATTCCTTTTGTTTGAGGTTTTCTGCACTTCCTGGATTTGTACGTCTATTTCTTTCACCAGGTAGGAGAAGTTTTCTGTCATTATTTCTTCAAATAGGTTTTTAATATCTTGCTCTCTCTCTCCTTCTGGCACCCCCATAATTCAGATGTTGGTACACTTGAAGTTGTCCCAGAGGCTCCTTACATTATCTTCAGATTTTTGGATTCTTTTTTCTTTTTGCTTTTCTGGTTGGGTATTTTTTGCTTCTCCGTATTTCAAATCTTTGACTTGATTCTCGCAATCCTTTAGTCTGCTGTTGGATCTCTGTATATTATTCTTTCTTTTAAAATATATTTTATTGATTTTTTTAGAGAGAGGAAGGGAGAGGGATAGAGAGTTAGAAACATTGATGAGAGAGAAACATCGATCAGCTGCCTCCTGCACACTTCCTACTGGGGATGTGCCCGCAACCAAGGTACATGCCCTTGACTGGAATCAAACCTGGGACCTTTCAGTATGCCGGCCAATGCTCTATCCACTGAGCCAAATCAGTCAGGGCTGTATATTATTCTTTATTTCAGTCAGTATATGCTTAATTTCTAGCTGGTGCTTTTTCATATCCTCGAGGGTCTCACTAGATTCATTGAGGGTCTCACTAAATTTATCAGCGGTTTCTAGAAAATTCTTGAAAAACCTTATAACCATGGTTTTGAACTCTATATCCAGTAGTTTGCTTTCCTCCATTTCTGTCATTTGTGACCTGTTTCTTTGTCTCTGCATTTTAGTTGCTTCCCTGTGTTGATAGAGTGGCTTTCTGTACCAGGTTCCTATAGGGCCGAGTGGCTCAGCCTCCCCAATTACCTGAGGTGGACACTCTTGGTGCACCCCTTTGTGGGCTTTGTACACAGTCTTATTGTAGTTAAGCCTTGATTGTTGTTGGTATCACTGGGAGGAATTGACTCCATGCCAATTGGGTGAGAATCAGCTGTATCTATGGTGGGAAAACTTCTGTGCTGGAAACACCCTTATGGGGCAAGATTTGCTTCAGTGGGGCTTTGGTGCTCACTGAGTCTGCCCCCTGAGTGTGTCCCTTATGGATCTGAGGAGTTGTAATCTGGATGGTCCCAATCTGACTACTGGGTACACTGGCTCTTGGATCTCTAAGGAGGTGCTAATTTAGCCTTTCTGTAGCAGGAACTATAGAGAGATCTGCAGATTCCTCTTTTATGTTTGGGGTTTGGAGATGCCCAGATGAGGCCCAGCTGTGAACAATGCAAGCTGCTTGGGGCCTTGGGCCTTCTTTTGGATGTTCTGAGTCTCTCTGCAGTTTGTTAGGTAAGTTTAGATTGCAAAGGGCCAGGCCATTCATATGCAAAAGCCTCTGCACGCAGCTTGAGTGGGGCAGGGTCTTAGGGAATCAACAGGGAGGAGCAAACAGCTATGGCTGATCCTCAGCCCAGCCCTAAGAGGCCCAGGGTCTCAGTGTCCCAAGATAATCATTGCAAGCACCTCTGAGAGAAAGCTGCCTCGAGTTCCACCCGATGCCAGACAGTCCAGTTTCTCCGCGTTTGAGTCTGGGTCCCCAGAGACTCACCTGGAACTGGAGTTCAGAGCAGTCAAGAGCTTGTGTCTCCCTCCTGATTGAAAAAGACAACCTCATCCTCAGTTGCCAGCCCTTTCCACGTGTGCCTCCGTACCTCTGCATTTTATTTCCACACCTCCTCTGAGTCTCAGTGTGCTTTTCTCTTTCCTTCTAGTTGTAGAATATCCAATCAGTCAGCCTTCCTGTGGTTCTGGATGATGTCCGTTTTGTCTTTTAGATGTAGCTTTGAAATGGTTGTGCAAGGCAGCAATTTCAGGTATTTGCCTATGCTGCCATCTTGGTTTCTCTCCCAGTATGAAATTTTTAAAATGGTAAACGAAAACAGCCTATATAAAAGTGTATACCCTGATAAAATAGCTGACCAAAATTAGCATGAAGATTCCCCTACTTACTATCATGAGGGCACTAACAGAAACCAAGCCATTTCCCCTGGTAATAACAACTGTAAAACTCAGCCACTGCCTTCAGGTAGTGGATAAAAGCAGCATCAGACCTAAACCTCTGAAAGAAAAGAATCTCACAAAGTGAGCACCTGGATAATTGAGCTTTCTGCTTAGGGATAATTTCCCAACTTTGTCCAAGTAGCAGGGATTTCAGTAAAACACAGCAGTCCTTGAGAAAGTTCTGTGTTTTTGACACAAGATAAAGCTGGAATCTCTTAGGTGTGGCATCCAAAAAGTGCACATGGGGAGCCTCAGAAGTCCATGTGGTTTTTGTTCAAAGCTCCTGGAAGCAGGCCCGGCTGCTCATGCACAGGCAAGACCTCCCAAAGCTGACCAGAAAGGTAAGGATTGAGGAAGTACTAGCTGTGCCCATGGGAGTTTGATGCAAGGAGGGGACTGAGTGATGATACAGCAAGATCCATGCAATTGAACCAAGTTTGATGATATAGTTTCCCTAAAAAGGAGAGGCACAGTGTGCAGGGCCACATGGGAAAGCAACAGGTGTTTCAGGAAGCAGAGCAGGAATGAAAGAGGGTCATAGGTCAGAGCCCTTAGGTGTTTTCCACGGAAATGGCAAAGCA
>PVJC01049775.1:0-12116 GCA_004026665.1 Murina feae
TTGAAACCAATATTTATTTTATTTTTAAATTTTATTTTTCAATGACAGTTTACATTCAATATTATTTTGTATTACTACCAGGTACACAGCATAGTAGTTAGACAATCATATATTTTGCAAAGTGTTCTCCATAATATTTCTAGTACCCACCTGGCACCATACATAGTTATTACAATATTATTGATTATATTCTCTATACTGTATTTTAAATTCTATAATTATTTTGTTAACTACCAACTTGTACTTCTTAATCCCTTCACCTTTTCACCCAGTTCCCTAAGCCCTCTCCCCTCTGACAACCATTCATCTGTTTTCTGTATATCAGTCTATTTCTTTTTAAAAAATTATATATATATATATATATGATTCCACAAAGGAAAGGAGAAGAGAGAGATAGGCTCATCAATGATGAGAGAGAATCATTGGCTGCCTCCTGCATGCTCCCCACTGCAACCCGGGCTGGGAATTTAACCGCAACCTCCTGGTTCATAGGTTGATGCTCACCACTGAGCTATGCCAGCCGGACTGAGTCCAGTTCTTGAGGAAATACACTTCTAAAGGACAGAGTAGGCAGAAGAGTAGTGGTTTACTGTTCTTGGTCCTGCCATTCCATAGCCAAACAAAAACTTCCTCCTAAGCTTTGCTGCCAGTTGTTAATGTGCACTGGAGCCGCATTCCCAGGCCTCACCTCCAGAGATTCTGATCCAGAATGCCTGTGGTAGGGGGCAGCACTCCAAGCAGCGGGACAGAAGTGGCCCTTAGGTTACACTTTGGGAAATATTCCCAAAAGGGAAAGTGTCCTGGAGAATGTATAAATTAAAGTTGGTAGAGGTGATCTATAAAATGAAAAAGTTAAGAATTAAAGGTGTGTTGGGTAAGCTGGATTTGGAACAAGGAGGACCACTATAAAATGCACATATTATGAGCTTGGAATTGTTTTAAACAAGAAGAGCACAAACTTGCCTGTGGTCATTGTTCATCTCCAGCATCTCCGAGGTCCCATGCGAGCTCAGCCTGGTGAGCTCGCCCTACGCTCTGAAATCTGTGCTCACTCGGGCAAGAAGAGGACCCACTGAATCACCTTACCATTTTACATGCTTAAGAGAAGCTGAAAACATCTCGTACTATAAACTATTCTACAGGCTAAAAACAATTTGAATTAAAGAGAGACCTGATTTTAACAAGATCTTTATTGTCCGAAAATGCCTGGAGTTCTTTTACAAAATTTTTAAGTAGGTGGAGGAAGTCACTGTAAAGAAGAAAAATAAATCAGTGTAACTTGATACATTGTAACAGGAGGAAAATTACAATTACACTGGGTAATTTTTATTCATTAGTGTTTATAATGCAGTTGTGCTGTAAAATAAAAGACAATGACAAGCTAAAATAAGAAATGGTGCACTCTTTGGGATGAAAGGTAGAATTTTTAGTATCGTTAGATTTGCATGTTTAATTGCCTGCTTAGTTATCTTTAGAAATACTAAAAGATTATTTATTTACATATAAATGTAAAATTCTTTACAGCAAAAGGCATTAGAGTCCTTAGAGAGAACTCAGACTAACACAGCCTCTGAGGGGCTAATGAATTGAGGGATATTAAAGTATTCCATGTGCCTTTATATTTGTAAAAATGATTATTTATTTTTCACCTACAAGGACAAGATGAAATGTGACTATAAAGTAAGGTGACTTTTTACTATTGAATGCTTTAAACATGCAAAAATAGACTAGTGCAATGAGCTTCAGATGACTATCCATTAATATTATTTCATCTACTCCCCACACTTAATCTTCCCTCCCATCACTGGGTTATTTTAAAGCAAATCCCACACTATTTCACCTTATTATTTCAATATGTGTCTCCAAAATACCACTTTAAAAAGATAACCACAATATCATTATCACACCTAAAAATTAACAATATGCAACTGTTTTAAAACATGCTAGAATTTACACATCCAGTGGAGTGTTCTTTTCAAAGAATCTTTTTTAGAGGCTATAATTGATGCTAGAATTTCTCAAAATATTTTTGGAATACTTCTCAGGGTTATTTTCAGAATTTGCTATATACTCTTTAATTATCCCAATTGATGATAAATCTTCAGTCTTCCAAGACGGCCTTGACTTGAATACAGTCAAGTCTTTGGGGAAATAAACCCCAGTAAGTAGTAGGAGTAATCAGACTGGGAGTGGCTGGTTTTGTTAAAGAAAGTAATTTGAAGCACAAGGTGTGTCCCTTTCATGAAAGGAGTCTCATGCTCATAAAGTAGCTGAGAAATTACCTACTCAATAACCAGAAGTGCTGGGGGAGAAAAAGAGCTCTGTTGTATTGGAAGCTAAAGCAGGAGTGAAACTAAGAGGAGAATGTGAGAGGCAGCTGGGAAAGCCAGCCAACTGGTGAAAGGAACTTATGCTTAATCTTTGTACCCTAAATTCCAGTGATTCCAGGCCACTTTCAGGATTTATCTTGCATTTCAGGCCTCCCTGCTTTTGCAAACAATGTTCCCGGTAATTGAATGCCTACTCCCACTGGGTAGACCCACTGGGTGAATCTCTAGCCATTCTTTAATACCTTGGTCAAATATTATCACATTCCTTGACTCTCTTTGGCACAATTAATTATTCCATTGTCTAGTCCTAGTTGTACTTTGTAGATTTCTTTTAATATTTCATTGACTACTTTATAATTATTCAAATATGTATGTATTCCCCCAATTAGACTGGGAGCTTCATTTTTGTATCTCTGGCACCCAGACAGTGACTGGCACATAGTAAGCACTCAAAAATCATTTGTTTAGTATACTCAGTGAATAATACAATTAATAATCTGTGTATCTTTACATGATTTAGACCCTGAAATGTCCTCAGAATGCAGCAAAGTAGTTTGTGGGCTTGAAACATCTATAGTAATAAAAGTGTAATATGCTAATTAGACCAGATGTCCTTCTGGACTACCTTCCAGATAAAGCCGGGGCTGTGAGGGAAGCCCTGGTTCTGGGTGCCAGAGGGAAGCCGGGGCCGGCAGCCTGGGGAAGAAAGGCCTACTCTTTCACGACTTTCGTGCATCAGGCCTCTAGTTATAGAATAAAACAGAGAAGAAAAATATTATGCACGAGCAGTTTTTGTAAAGAAACCCTGGAAATTTCAGATGTTGACAGTGGAAAGTTATAGCACAGAACTGCCCAAAAAAGTGTTAGCAATTTCTTTTTTTAAAATAAAATTTCCCCAAATCCAGTTTTCAGGATCATAGTTGTTTTATTTTTCTTTGAGGAAGTAATACTTAAGAGGGTAACAAATTAAGTACCAGTTAAAATTGAGTTCAAAGTTAATTGATCCACATTTCTATCAAAATAAATTTGGATGGTAGAACACAAAGCAATAAAAAAGGAATCTTCTACTTTAAAGGAAATAGATGACCAACTCTTAAGGCCACTGTGGAAAAACTAAAGAAATATGGAATGATTGAAACAAGAAGTTAAAAAGCTCTCGTTAGGATGATTCACATACAATACTCCTCTTGCTTTCTCTCCCGCCTTCTACCCAGAGCAAGAACAGCCCATCCATTCTTACTCCAATGACCTGTTCTTGGGCCTTGGTGGGAAGCAGAAGCTTTATGCCAGTGGCAGGGCCACACCTACCACACCTGTGGCCTAGTCCTAGGATGAGACATAAAGGGAGCTTGTGAGTATCCCAAGTAGATAGAAAAGAGAGAAGGAGAACTACCTGTAAAAAAAACAATTGACTCTGATATCACCTGTTCTGGGTTGAACCTGCATTTTATCTAAATAATAAAGGCTGTTTTTCAGAGTGCCTTCCAAGTCCCACCTGGCTCACAGCATATTTTCAAACTAGTTTTTTTTTTTTTTAATTCAGTAAGTCCATAGAAATTTTTACAATCCTTATCACCTGGTAAATATTCTATGGAATCATGTTTGTATTGAAATAATCTAATTTGGATACAGAAGAAATAGAAATGAAGTAGTGGAGTAACAGGTTTGCTTGGTTTTAATGGTTAATTGCACAACCTGGGCAAGGCATCCCATGACATAAAAGATTGTTCTAACTCAACTCGGAAATCCGGCCAGACCACCCATGGACTCAGAAAAGCACTTCAGCTTCCACAACATAGGAATGATTTCATCCACCTCTTGACACACATGACCACATTCTCAACTGGAAAATATAAGACATAAATTAGCAATTACTGCTTGCTAGTTTTATAAAGAAAGTTTACTGTTTTTTTAAAGAGTCCAAAATTATAGCCTAAAATGAATATATACACACATAGTTCAGAATATAGAAATGATGCAAATCCAAATAACAGTACCACTTTTATGTTGTTTGAGAAAACAGCATATTTTGATTATATATAAAGAATTTCACATTCCTAATAAAGAGGAAAAAGTAAAACATTCAAGATCCCCTTTTATCTTTTGAAATATTAAATATCAAAAAATAAGATTTAATCTTGCTTCCAGAACTCATAGAGTTTTATGAGTAATATGTTCTTAAATTCTCAGAGAAAACAAATCTAAAATATTTTAAATGATTTTTTAAAATGTATATACTGCCTGGCCAGCGTGGCTCAGTGACTGAGCATCGACCTATGAACCAGGAGGTTACATTTCAATTCCTGGTCAGGGCATGTGTCCCAGTTGTGAGCTCATCCCCAGTGTGGGGTGTGCAGGAGGTGGCTGATCGATGATTCTCTCTCATTATTGATGTTTCTTTCTCTCTCTCTCTCTTTCTCCTTCCTCTCTGAAATCAATAAAAATATGTTTAAATGTATATATGATTTTCTCTGAAGATCAATGTGCTAAATTGAAATTTATTTTTCCTAAATAAAATTTAATTTTTATTTGCCAGATCCAACTTTTGCATATGGAAATTCATAAATGTTCATTGTAATTGCTGCCTTCTCTAGTGGGTTGGAGAGGGTCAATGGGGAGGAAAAAGGAGGCATCTATAACACTTTCAACAATAAAGATAAATTTGCCCAGCCAGTATGGCTCAGTGGATGAGCATAGACCTATGAACCAGGAGGTTGTGGTTCAATTTCTGGTTGTGGGTTCCATCCGCAATGATGGGGGGCGGGGGGGGGAATCAATATATATATATATGTATTTTTTAATGCCCTAGCCAGTTTAATTCAGTGGCTAGAGCATTGGCCTATAGACTGAAAGGTCCCAGGTTCGATTCCAGTAAAGGGCATGTGAGCTTGGGTAAAGGAAAGAAAACTCAAATCAGTTAAGGGACTTCCCAATAATAACTCTGGTGAAAAGTATGGTAAATTATTTTTCAAGATGAGAATACCCATAGATTTATAAGCTGTAACTAAGGCATGTTTACTTAAGCATGTACATTCTTTTTTAAAATATATTTTATATTTAATATAAATATTATATATTTATATCTTTAAATATATTTTACAGAGGAAGGGAGAGGGACAGCGAGTTAGAAACATTGATGGGAGAGAAACATTAATCAGCTGCCTCTTTCACACTTTCTACTGGGGATGTGCCTGCAACCAAGGTACATACCCTTGACCGCAACTGAACCTGGGGCCCTTCAGTCCACAGCCTGATGCTCCATCCACCGAGCCAAACCGGCCAGGACCATGTACATTCTTTTGTAAATGTTCTGTTTTTATAACATGTACATTTTATGTTAATACTATGTACATAGTATTTTCATTCAGAAAGACTCTTTATTAAAGTGAGCATGGATGAGACGAAGGTAATATAAAAATATAAAAGTAATTTTTATACCCAGTGACCATATGCACCAGATTTTCCAGAACAGTCCCCATTTTAAACATTATGTCTCATTTTCCTTATACCGTCAGCATAAGAAAAATTCTTACTCATTCCAATATGTCCGAAACGTATCTTGATTTGTGACATAAATATATCACAACATTTATTGGCACATTTATGTCACTTTTGAAAAGTCTCCAGGTGAACTTCATCTGCGTACTCCTGAGAGCAATTAAGTGGACTCCAGCAAGTGCTCCACAGCCCTTCCCAAGGAATTTTACTTTATGTAACATACAAAGTAAAACCTTTCTTTTTTATTTTGGGTGAATGGCCCCACCATTCATCCAGTAGAACCTGGGAATTGTGACTCTTCCCCCTCCCTCAGCCTCCTCATCCAGTGAGTCTCTTAATCTTGTACTTAAGCTTGTGACCTCACCGTTCGTCCTCCACAGTAAGCCAGCATGGCCTTTTCTAAAAGAGCAAATGCTATCTTGCTTTAAAATATTCTCCAGTGACTTTCCATTGCTGTAGCCGAAGTAAACTCAAATGTCTATAAGGGTAGATAGGAATCCTAAGTATGTTATTAGTCCGGCCAAATATAATATGGAGAGGTGGCCTCAGGAGACAGAAAAATGCAGCCGTTCTAATTTTGAAAACTGACAAACAAGGCATATTTGCCGGAAGCTTCCACCCATGGGATAAGAATTCTAGTCCTTTTTACTTGCCAGCATGGTATAACAAACCTCTTCCTTATCTGACCCCTACAAAGCATCCCTCCTGCTCTTCAATTATTCTCAATTATCTGGAGCTCTCCAAAATTGCCAAGCCCCTTTGCCCATGTCACTTCCTCCATCCAGGATGCCCTGCTGGTGACTTTCTACTCACACTTGAAGGCTGAAATGTTACCTCTGGGAATTTTTCCCAGTCTTACCTAAGATTAGTATTTCTCCTCTGCATTCCAGAACATGTAGTTCATATACTGTTTAGATACAGAGTTTATCTCACTCCTATAATTATTAGTTTATATGCCTACACCATCCAAACACACGTATAGCTCATGGCAAGTATTTAACTTAGCTTGGTATCACACACACAGTATTTGTAGCACAGACACTTGGAAATCATTTGCTGGATGGATGGATGACCTAAAAAACTAAATAAAATGTCTGATTTTCAGGTACACAGAGTAGGTACGACTGCCTGAAAAGTGTTGCCAGTAGAAGCTACTGTCAGTAATGCCTTAATGAACAGATAAATCTTAGCTGTGATTGGCATATTCATTTATGTGAACAAACAGAGCCAAATAAGATCCACCCTCCTCCCTCCCTAACCACATAGAAAGACAGTGTGTGGTAATGGTCAAAAGCCTGGGCTTCCCAATGAAATACACACCTGGTACAATCCCAGCTTTGCCACCTACAAGTTTTTAGACCTCAGGCAAGTTACTTAATCACTCTCTAAACATGACCTCCTTGTTTGTAAAATGAGCATAATAGTACTTACTTCACAGGATATTGTAAGGTATCAGCGAGATAAATATTTAAAGCATTCGTTTTAGGGCCTGGTGCAGGGTAAATACCCGACACATATTGGTAATTGTGGTAGGATAGTGTTTTGAGATAGTTACCTTGACTTTTCTTCCCTCCATTTTCCTCTTTCCTTACCCACCAGTCAGAATTCAAGGAGAGCGCCACGTGTGCACTGTCTCAGGGAAGGGATTATAACATGAAAGCAAGAAAAAAAAGATGAGCTTGTTTCTAACTTTTATTTCTATAAGTCCTGGAGGTGAGAAGGTTGAAGTACAAAATATTATGGTCATAAAAGTATACAAGGATCTCCCCTGGACAGAAACAAAAAAACAAGACTAAGGTTGGGGATGAAGGATGGCAGGTCTGCAAATAAGTCTATGCTTCTAGGAAAGGAGGGAACTTGGGCTTTGCTTCCTGAGCCGAGACTAGGAAGGTGCAATCCTAGCGAAGAAGCACACGGTGTGTGAGGGGATAAAGGGCATAGACAACTGCACAGTAATTCCCACACTCCAGTGCCTCATGACACAGTGGGAGATTTCCTGTGTTCCCGGGGTGTCACATAAGCAAAAGACAATGTCTGGACCTCAACGAGCCATGCTGTATTCGTTATGTATTGCTCTATGACATACTACCATTCCAAAACTGTTTTAGCCCAGCAACAAGTGTTTATTATCTCACATAGTTCCTGTGGGTAAGGAATTCAGGAACAGCTTAGCTAGGTAATTCTGGTCCAAGATCTCTCATGGCAAAAACATTGGCCATGGCTGCAGGCATCAGAAAGCTTGACTGGGGCTAGAGAATCCACTTCTAAGATGGCTCGCTCTCGGGGCTGGCGGGAGGCCTCAGCTCCTCGCCATGTGGCCCTCTCCTAGAGCTGTCTGAGTCTCCTTCCAGCATGGTGGCTGGCTTCACCCAGAGAGAGACATTCAAGAGAGCAAGTCAGAGGTGGCAATGCCTTTTTTTTTTTTTTAACCTGGTCTCAGTAGTCACCAACTGTTACTTCCCCAGGGATTCTGTCTGTCACATAGACCAACCCTGGTATAATGTTGGAAGAGGCTACACAATCGTGTGCAAATCAGGAGGTCAGGATCCCCGGGTGCTGTCTTGGAAGCTGGTTATCACACAGGACACCTGGGGTGGTAACTGTTTCAGCAACAAGCAGGATTGCTTGAACAGGATGCCGACACCTGACAACCTAGCAATGTGTAAGGTATGAGAACTAGCATAATTGAGGGAAGGGGATGCTTAAAGAACTGCTCTTTCCTGGCTGGCATGGCTCAGTGATTGAGCATCAACCTATGAAGCAGGAGGTCATGGTTCAATTCCCGGTCAGGGCACGTGCCTGGGTGCAAGTTCATTTCCCAGTGGGGGCATGCAAGAGGCAACTGATCAATGATTCTCTCTTAATCATTGATGTTTCTATCTCTCTCTCCCTCTCCCTTCCTCTCTGAAATCAAATAAAGATATATTTTAATTTTAAAAAATTAAAATTGTTAAAAAAAAGGTAAAAACTTTTAAATCTTAAAACTTTCAGATAAAAATCACATAAAAACACTTCTCTTGGAACACATTCATTCTTTCAACAAATATTTATTGAACACCTACTATGTGCTAGGCACTATTCTAAACTCTAGGGATGCTGCTGCATTTATCAAGAGGACTAAGCAATGGGGAAACTAGTATAATATACCAGGCTGAAAGATAAGAAGGAAGCCAAGGGCCAACTATGTAGCATATCAAAACAAATGCCGTTTGCTGGATAAGTAGACAATTTTTTTTCACCAACACAAACCCATATTTTGCAGCTGTCCTCATGAAGCTTACATATTAGTGTGGAGGGGAGGGAGGTAAACAGTAGAGGACAGGTTAATAGACAATAACAATAACAAAAACAACAACAACAACAAATGAGTAAAATATAAAATCTGTCCAGAAAGTAGCAAGTTCTGTAAGAGAAATAAAACAGAGAATGGACATGAGGAATGCTGCAGGATATCAGGGAAAGCCTCAGTGAAAAGGTGACATTTCAACAAAGAAGTGAAGGGAGGGAATGAATCACTTAGATCCTCATCAGAAGAACATTCCAGCACAGGAAGCACACAGCAACTGAAGACAGAGGGCCAGAGGTGGGCATACATGGAGCAGCGGGGAAGCCAGTGGAGAGAAGCAGGGAGTGCAGAGGAGAATAAACAGTAAATAGCAGATTCCAACAGAGGGGTAACCAGGCAAGAGGGGCAGTGCTTCTCTAATCTAATAGGCCAATGCTCTCTTTTTATAACAAATAGTTAATACTTTTCCCTTACTAGCCTGAAATTAAACTCACAGATAAATAACCTGTCTACACACCTAGCTTCAAAAGAACCAGTATAATGCCAAACCTTTCATATACATGAAAGTAATTTATAAAAAAATAATACCTATTTCATTATGTAAATGTTCACGAACACCGTAAAAGACATAATGAAGTATTTCGCATTTTGTAGAACCACTGCAAGTGTGCCGACACATGGCAGACTAATGGGAGAGTATTCTCTTGGAAGCTCAAATGCCACAAATGGTGATATTGACAGAACCTTCCACGTGATTTTCCAAAATGGCAACCCTCAGGTAAAATTCTGAACAGGGAAGTGTAACAGTGGAAAATTGTAACCCACGCCACTGTTCTTTGGACATTGTTTCTGTAAATACTGACTCTAATAGGTAGTGTGTAGATAAACAGCATGTTTGTATAAGAATTCAAGGAACAGACTTCAGAAGATATACATTCCGACCTCCAAGTCGTCTCAGTTCCCGGAAACTGCTGACCTTCAAATGTAAAACCAGGATGACGTAGAAGCAGGATGACGCACATCAGACCATCTCTTGACCAGTTTCCAGGTCCTTATCGGAATGGACTATGCCGACCTGCACGTAAAGAACCTTTCAAATCCTCCCCCTTGATTTTGTTCTACTCTCCCTCTACCTCCTTATGAAAACCTCTCCCTGCAGGAAGATATGCAGATGGGCTTCCTGGCAAGAGTCCCCATCTCCACTGGGAACCAGCCTTTGAATAAAACCTTTTTCTTTTTTTCACCAGCGCCTGTCTAATGAGTTTGGTTTTGGGGGGCAGCAGGCAGCTGAACTTGGGTTCCAGTTACAGTACCACCTTCCCTCAATTTACATGATAGTTGCATTTCTCAAAAATCAGGTGTACATTAAAACCATGCAAAAAATATTTTGTATTTATATATAAATAGAGCTGGGTTCTAGGCTCAGATCATTATAAACAGATTTTTTTCACCTTCAAGAATGTCCAAAACATCCCAAGGTCACACAGAAGGCACACAAGGGGACGTTTTGTGGTGATGAGAAGGTTTTGCACCTTCATGGTACATGGGTGTACACATCTGTCAAAACTCATTGAACTGTACACTGATGCATTTTATTTTATATATATTATCTTGAAAGTGATTTTTTAAAAAGTTATGCAGACTGAGAGAGAATTATTTGTAGTGGGGCCTTGTGGGATGGGAAGCCATTAGAGGGTTTTGAGCAGAAGAATGATAGGATCTGACATGTTTTAAAAAGACTGTTCTGACCTTTGGGGCAGACGCAGGCCAAGGCCAATGCAGAGAGACCAGTTAGAAGGCTAATTATCATAAAAGGCAGATGAGAGATGATAGTGGCTAGACCTAGGGAGTAGCAAAGTGATAATCATCAAATGTATCAGAAAAGACCTTTGAAACTTTCAAACAGACCCCCAACCCCAAGAACATGTAGAAAACAGAGCTAAAAAAGTTAGATTCAAAGAAGTAAACAGTAGTAGTTACCATTATTCTTAACAATCCTATATAATAAAAGGGTAACATGCAAATTGACAGTAACAGCAGAACGACTGGGAATGACTGGTCACTATGACACACACTGACCACCAGGGGGCAGACGCTCGATGCAGAAGCTGCCCCCTGGTGGTCAGTGCGCTCCTACAGGAGGAGCTCTGCTCAGCCACAAGCCAGGCTGACAGCTGCCAATACAGCGGTGGTAGTGGGAGCCTCTCCCACCTCCTCAGCAGCGCTAAGGATGTCTGACTGCAGCTTAGGCCTGCTCCCCACTGGCAAGTAGACATCCCCTGAGGGCTCCTGGGCTGCCAGAGGGATGTCTGTCAGCTTAGGCCTGATCCCCCGGGGAGTGGGTCTAAGCCAGAAGGTGGACATCCCCCAAGGGTTCTCAGACTGTGAGGGCACAGGCCAGGCTAAGGGACCCCCTCGAGTGCACAAATTTTTGTGCACTGGGCCTCTAGTAATCATATAACACTAACTAGAGGCCCGGTGCACAAAAATTTGTGCACTTGGGGTGCCCTCTCACAGTCTGGGACCCCTCAGGGGATGTCCACCTGCTGGTGTGCTGGCCAGCCTGGGTGAGGGGCAGAGGGCCGTTTCAGGCTGCCCACAGCCCCTTCAGGGTTCAGGTCCCTACTGGTGTGCCTGGCCAGCCTGGGTGAGCGGTTGATGGCTGTTTGCAGGCTTGCCAAGCTCCCCAGTGGGGACTCTCATCTCATGGGGGTGTGGTCAGCCTGGGTGAGGGGCTGAGGGACATTTTCAGGCTGCCTACAGCCCCTTCAGGGTTCAGGTACCTACTGGTGTGCCTGGCTGAAAGCAGCTATCTGGGATTGATTTAACTTCTATAATTGAAACTTTGTTGCCTTGGTCCCCTGCTTAAAGCCTGGATTGCCCCTGGCAACCCAAGGTCCCAGCCTGGCAGGTATCTGAGGTTTATCTTCTATAATTGAAACTTTGTAGCCTTGAGTAAAGCTCAGGGCCCACAGGGCCTTGGCTTCCTCCATTGCCTGGGG
>PVJC01049776.1:0-12042 GCA_004026665.1 Murina feae
TCCTGTGGGTGCGAGTGGTGTCCGTGTGTTCTTTTCGTGGTTTTTCTGAAATAGTTGTTCACAGCTGCATATACGATGTCTACCCTATGCCGCCATCTTGTTTCTCCCCCAAATGGATATTTTAAAACTGAAAAATAAAATGTCCAAATTAAAAACTTCACTGGATAGGCTCAACAACATAATTCTTAAAAATGAACAGAACCTCAGGGAGCTGTGGGAAATACCAAAAGCTCTAATGCTTATGTATCATCAGAGTCTCAGGAAGAGAGAAGCAAGACTATGAAGCAAAAAAATTATTTGAGATAATAATTGTTAAAACACTCTAAAGCTGGAAAAAGGCATAATTTTTATTTAAAATTCAAGAAGCTTAGTGAATCCCAAAAAGAATAAACTCAAAGAAATAATCTCCACATACAACAAAATTAAAATGCTGAAAACTAGAGACAAAGAATAATCTTGAAAACAGTCAGAGGGAAACAATGCATTTCATAAAGAGGAACAAGGATACAAATGATTGCAGAT
Organism: Murina feae; assembly: GCA_004026665.1. NCBI lineage: Eukaryota > Metazoa > Chordata > Mammalia > Chiroptera > Vespertilionidae > Murina > Murina feae. The sequence continues at coordinate 523 of PVJC01049776.1, forward strand.
TTTCCATAAGAAAGCCTGGAGGCCAGAAGTAATCCAACAGTTTAAAGGGATAAAAGAAAAAAAAAGTCAAATCAATATTATACCCAGTGAAAATATTCTATATCCAATCAGTACTTTATTGTCAAAACTGAAAGTAAAATAACATTTTAAATATAGAAACTTGAGATAATTTGTCACAAGCAGGTCTACTCTAAAAGAAATGTTAAAATAAATTATTCAGTGCAGGGTCAATGATATCAGAGAAAAATGTGGAATATCAGGAATAAAGGAAGAACAACAGACATGGTAAAAATCTATTAAGACTATTGTTTCCTTAAGTTCTTTGAAATATATGTAAGTTGAAAGCAGAAGTTATAGCATTCACAGAGGTGTCTTCAATGTGTGTAATATATATAACAACTACAACATTAAAAGGAGGAGGTGAAGGGGTCTATTTCATGGTAAGTTTTCTATATTCTTTTTGAAGTGGTAAAATTCTAATTAGACTGTGAAAAGATAAGTATGTATATTTTATAATCCTCAAGGGTTTGTTTTTTTTTTTACAAGGAAATGTAGTCAAACGCTTAATAGATAAATTAAAATGGAATTCAAAAAAATCTATAAATAAAAGCATAATATGCTTACCAGTATTAGACTGGATATCCTTCCGGACAACCTTCCAGACAAAGCAAGAGCTGTGAGGGAAGCCCAAGTCCTGGGTGCCAGAGGGAAGCTGGTGCTGGCAGCCGGGGGAGGCAAGGCCTACTCTTACACAAATTTCATGCATTGAGCCTCTAGTATTCAAATAATCCCAAAGAAGGTGGGAGATGAAAACAAGAGCAGAAAAACCTGACAGAACAAAGCAAAAACAATAATGAACCGGTAGGCCTAATCCAAATATATTGTTAATTACATTAAGAAAAAAATAATTTAAGACACTAATAAAAAACTGAATTTACCAGAAAAGAAAAACCAACAAGTATATGTGGTCTATAAGAAACTAATTCTAAATACTGTTTTACAGGTAGGTTAAAAGTAAAAAGATGTAGCCCTTGCCAGTTTGGCTCAGTGCATAGTGTGTCAGCCCATCGACTGAAGGGTCTTGGGTTCGATTCCAGTCAAGGGCATGTACCTTGGTTCCAGGTAAGGGTGCATGCGGGAGGCAACTAATTATGTGTCTCTCTCACATCCGTTTCTCTCTGTCTCTCCCTCTCCCTCTGTCTCTAAAAATCAATGGAAAAAATATCATCGAGTGAGTATTAAAAAAAAAAAAAGTAAAAGCAAGGAAAGACATATACCATGGGAATACTAACAGAAAAATATGTGGGTATATCAACTTCAAAATAGACTTTAGAAAAATGAAAATTATTAAAAAATACATTACATAATAACAAAAGGGTCAATTCACCAAGAAGGCATAGCAATCCTAAATATGCATGAACCTAACAGCAGAGCGTTAAAATACATGAAGTAGACACTGAAATGACAACAGTGGGCCTTGCAGGCAGGTGAGCTGACTTGAACTGCAGGTTTGACAGCACTATCTGTGCTTAGCGGTCAAGAGTCCTGGATGTGGACTCAAACTGCGGCATTAAAATCCTGGCACCACCCTGCCTCCTGGCTTGGAATCTGCTTCTTCTTCTGTAAAAAGAGATGAATAGCTGGATCTCCTTTAAAACTTTGATCACATGTAAGTAAAGTGCTTAGTTCATCACCTGGCACATAGTGAGAGCTGGAAAAATAAGGGCTATTAACCATTTGGAGACTTACTTTCTCCGCTGGTAATAGAAATAGCACCCGCACCATCAAGGGTTTAAAACAGTACATGACAAATACATTCTTTAGCCGGTATGTTAGTGTTTCCACAAAGAACACAAGTCCTTATGGTTGATATTTGGTTATAGAAATGGATGAAGAAACTTGAATTTAGGTCTTTTTGATACAAAGCACAGTCTCCCTTCTACACCCTTCAATACACTCATAGATTCTCTGCTGCTTCTAATCTTTTTCTATCTCTACTTTAAAGTTCCCATTAAAACACATTTTCACTGAGTCCCTTTACCTTTAGGTCTTTCTCATTGCTAGGGGACCAATAGATGAAATCTAGCCAAAATATTATGCAGTCTAGCCGGTGTGGTTCAGTGGTTCAACGTTTCTCTCTGTCCCTCTCCTTTCCTCTTTCTCTAAAAATCAATGGAGAAAAGATCCTCAGGTGAGTATTAAAAAAAAAAAAAAAGTAAAAGGATGGAAAGAAATATACCATGAGAGCACTAATCGAAAGGTATGTGGGTATACGAATGTCAAAACAGACTTTAGAAAAATGAAAATTATCAAGAGATTAAGAAATACATTACATAATAACAAAAGGGTCAATTCACCAAGAAGACATAGCAATCCTAAATATGCATGTACCTAACAGAGAGAAACATAGATGTGAAACCATACCCCCATTTCTTCCTCATTTTTGTTGCATAATGATCCCTTCCTGAGTAGAAGTCTATGAATATATTACATTTCTGTATCTATAAAAATCTTAATAAAATCTTTATAGTCTATAGCCTATATATATTTATAGTCTCAAAGATAAGAAATAGTAGTCAGGATTAGGAGCAAGAAGAGAGGGAGAGGAGTAGAGAAAAAGTCTCCTGTAATGACTTTCCTGAGCATAGCTGTGGTTAGCTCACTGCATTCATGCACTCATGAGGCAAGAACAGAAATTACAAGCACCCTGGCTATTATTGTACATAGATCACCTCCATTACTTTAAGTGACAGGGCAGCTTTTTTAAACAGGCAACACTCTTTTTCAAGTATTGACGTCAGCAGGGCCTTGTAATTGTTCCTCTCAATGTCTCCACTGCCACTCCAGTCACAGATGTTCCTGAACGATGGGGACTGCTGCTTTCCAAACTACAGCACATCACATGGACACCGCCCTGTACTTGGGGTTGGTAGAGCTTGGTAACCTTTGCCTCTAGCTTATTAGCTGTGAGCATCATTTCCAGTTGGAGGTAGAGGCTGCTTAGGGGCTGTGGTTCAGGGTGTGCTTAGGTAGGGAGTTTATTTTATCTCCTTTTTCTTTTCTTGCATTTATGAAAGTCAGTGCAAGCAGGAGATGTTGGAAGACCTCAATCCACCTCAACTCATCATGCCCCTTTCATAACAGAGGACTACCTGCCTAAATAGTTTGATTTTTAGGTGAGAATCAAAGCCTTTCCCCCAACGTCAATTCATTTTCCCACCAGCCCTGACATGTTGCTGGAAATATCAAGATGATTAAATCTGGGTTAATATGTATTATTTAAATATTTTTTATTGATTTCAGAGAGGAAGGGAGAGGGAGAGAGAGAGAAAAACATCAATGATGAGAGAATCATTGAATGGCTGCCTCCTGCATGCATGTGCCCTGACCAGGAATCGAACCGTGACATCCTGGTTCAGAGGTTGATGCTCAACCACTGAACCACACCGGCTGGACTGGATTAATATCTTAGCTAGATTTCATCTATTGGTCCCCTAGCAATGAGAAAGACCTAAAGGTAAAGGGACTCAGTGAAGATATGTTTTAATTAGAACTTTAAAGTAGAAATAGAAGAAGGGATTAGAAGCAGCAGAGAATCTATGAGTGTATTTAAGGGTGCAGAGCAGAGATGGGAGAACTTACAGAAAGGAGAAGAGTGCAAATAAGAACAAAGTTACTGCGCTGACCGCTTTGGCTCGGTGGATAGAGCGTCAGCCTGTGGACTGAAAGGTCCTGGGTTTGATTCTGGTCAAGGGCATGTACCTTGGTTGCGGGCATATCCGCAATGGGGAGTATGCAGGAGGCAGCTGATCGATGTTTCTAACTCTCTATCTCTCTCCCTTCCTCTCTGTAAAAAAATCAATAAAATATATTTTTTAAAAAAGAACAAAGTTACTAAAAACAATTTTGCCCATTCCACCAGAAGAAATTCACCTGCTTTTTCTAAGATTCAGTAATAAATGATTCAACAATTAGTTATTCTCAGCGTCCTATCTTGTTATCACACTTTGAGTAATCTTTGTTGAACAACAGGAAATTCTGAAGATGTTGGGTTTTAGTGATAAGGAGGGATGTATCATCACTTTGAAGTGGGTTATCTTAATTTTGCCCTTATTCACCACAAGCAAGACTTGGAAAACTGTAAAACTTTGTGTGTGTTTTCTCCCCTGGCCATGTTCCCATGTCCATAATGATGCTTCTGGAAAGACCAAACTCACGTCGTGTCCCGGATGTGACCAAGACGGGAGTATTATCTAGTATCTGTTTAAAATTCTCCTTTTCTAAGAGAAAACGTATTCAAATAGCTCTTGAAACCTCAGAAGTGTGATTGGTTTTCCCGCTGCGTTTGAAGACTGCTTTGCCCTGACTGAGATCTGTACATCCCTGCCTTTGTGATCGCTGGCCTTGCCCTGGGGTTGGGCTAGGGCGGAGAAAGACTGAACATGTGAAACAGAGCGATGACATCTCCACTTCCTGCAGAAATCTTTTTGCATGAACTCTGTGAACTTTTCTGAGTTTAAGTAAACACTCTGCAGTCTGGGATGACTGGATTTCTCTCTGCGCTGTGTAGGGTAACAGTAAACTTCCAGCAAATGTGGATTGCTCAGGAAGTAGCCTGCGACACCAGCTTCCTCAAGAAATAAGGGCGAGAGCATTACTTCGGCCCTTCACGGGGCCCTGATGTGGGTGTGGATAATGGACCACGTATGAGCCCCTGGTTGTGCCTCAGGTTCTGCTCATCATGTAATTAACGGTGTGGGCTCTGGAATCAAAGAGAACTGGGTTTAAATCTTGTGAGTATGGACAAATTGTTAACTTCCTCCGTTTCAGTTTCCTCATCTGTGAAATGGAGGTAATAACAGTAGGTAGAGTACTTCAGCTCCTGGAGCACAGTAAAGGCTCACTAAATGGCAGATCTTATTGTCGTTATAGTCGCTTTTGATGTTATCATCAACGTAATTATTACTCCTGAGAGGATCTCTCTTTCTGATGTGCTCCGCAGAGTTGGAGCCACTTCGCCAGTGAGGCTGGGTGAGGAACTGAAATAGCACTCTAAGCCGCGTGTAGGGCCAAGGCGGCCAGTAGGTTTTCAGTTCAATGTACTGATGAGTTGACAGTCGCTTCCTGGAAGGCTCTGTGGACAAGAATTCTAAGGCCGCTGATGAGGTTAGCAGAGCTGCCATGATCGATTATCCATGTCCACGGTGAGCACGGGAGGGAGCCGGGTAGAACCCTGGCCTGGGCACTGGGGGCCGTGGCCTAGACTCCTCGCTCCTCTGAGGAGTTTAGAGAAGTACAAACGTTCTCCTTCCTGGTTACGTTTCTGACGCCCTTGATGGTAAAAAGGCAGTTCTTATTGGTAGCAAGCTATCAGCCAGTTCAAGACCAGACACTGAAAAATTAAGTGTGGTGTTTTGTTTTGCTTTTAAAAAAAAAATTGTTTAGTGTTTCATAGCTTCCTTCTGGGAAAACTATTTGGCTATTAGACATCATAATCTGAGTAACATGGTGGTCTCCTCTTCCCCAGTAATGATGATAATGGCTTATATTTTCAGAGCACTTAATTTGCAAAACGCTCTTGCATCCATTAGGACATTTTATATTCAACTATTTGGTTTGCGGCCGTGGCGAGCGCAAAAGGAAGTGAAGGCAAACTGGTGTTGGGTATTTCTTAAGTCTCATTTCCAGTTCATTGATGAGTCCAGCACATATGTTTTGTCTCCAAAGTGCTGGCGTTTCACTTCCAGAGTAATGGTATCTGCCTCTTGCTGTGAGTCTCCCTCTGGTTTCTTGACTTCTTAATTTATTTTCCTTTCATTTATGATCCTTCCCCATGTAATACATGTTTCTCTGTTGTTAAAATATTGCCCTCGTATTGTGCGACATGCCCAAGTATTTCCTCGATGAGTCATTTGTGGATCGCAGGGCCAATTCTGTTCTCAATACGAAATGCTGAGGCTAAGATTAATTCCAGTTTGTACTAATGACTGCACATTCTTAAGGCTTAGAAACCCCTGGTTGCTGCACAGATACCAAAGCGATTAAGTGGTGGCCTGTGTAGAAGGCAGGCTCTCCTTTCTTTTCGGTATCAGAGTGTTGTTTTCCTGTCCTCTTAGCTTCTACTTTGGGAAGCATAATCCTTTCTCTCCCACTCGTCCAGTCTCAAGAGATTTGGAACTATTTTGCAATAAAAGATGTTTAAGATTGACCTCCCTGCCCACGCTGTTCTCTGCTCAATGGGTTGAGTCAGTATTTCCCCTCTCTCTAACTCAGCAATGGGCCAGCTAGTTTTGTCTGATGGATGAAGACCTAATTATAAATGACCTTCTTCAGAATTCATCTACCAGGAAAAAAAGTCAAGCAATTATTTGATTAATGGAATGAAAGAAGACTGGTGAAGCAGATAGACTCAGATTCTAAAACCTCTTCCCTGCCCTAACCAGTTTGGCTCAGCGGATAGGGCGTCAGCCTTTGGACTCAAGGATCCCAGATTTGATTCCGGTTGTGGGCATGTACCTTGGTTGTGGGCACATAGCCAGTAGGAAGTGTGCAGGAGGCAGCTGATCGATGTTTCTCTCTCATCGATGTTTCTAACTCTCTATCTCTCTCCCTTCCTCTCTGTAAAACATCAATAAAATATATTTTTTAAAAATAAAAATAAATAAAACATCTTCCCTTCAAGCAATATTTTGGGAAGTTTCCATAGTAGGGCTTCTATAATGAAACTTTAAGTTATATAATAGGGGAACTATGTTTTCCCCTCCATTCATTTAATGGCAACCTGGATGATCAAAATTCTTAGAATGAAGACATAAGAGTATAAGTTATTGTTTATATGACTTCAAAGCCCAACAAAAAACTATTCAGGCCACATGACCCTATATCTCTTGTATCCTTATTTTCAGTGAATTAGATTTGGTATTATATCCTCGGGATACATTAAAAGGTGCTACAGGAAACAGCCATATAACATCTAATCTTGCATTCAATGTGGGAATACGATTTGAATAAAATTAGTATGTTAGCCAATTATCATAACTATAACAACATATTTTTCCTGGTTCCATTTTTATAATTATCCTTTTTTTCTCTCCAAATTATAAGAAAGTTTATTCAGAAAGTTACAAAGGTAGTAGAAGTGAGCCAGCTGGGCTGTGCAGGCTCAGGAAACAACTTACAGAGGCACAAGAAGAGCCTTTGGAGCTTAGAAGAGAGAAAGGCAAAGGTAATGTGCTGGTGGGGGGACGGGGAGGCGGGGGAAGGGAAGAACCCAGGTGTGCTCCTGAGAGGGAGAGCACTTGTAAATATGCTTTTCTTTTCTTTTTTAAAAAAATGTATTTAAAAAAAATATTTAAACATTTTATTGATTTCAGAGAGAGAGAGAAAAATATTGATTGACTGCCTCCTGCATACCCCCTACTGGGAATCGAGCTCACAACTATATGCCCTGACCAGAAATTGAACCACTGGCCTCGTGGTGCATGGGTCAATGCTCAACCATTGAGCCACATCAGCCAGGCTTAAATTTATCTTTATGATTGAAAGTACTACAGATGTCCCCCTTTTTCCTCCCTCTTCTACACTCCTGCCCCCTCCTCAGGCCCTCACTGCACTATTGCCTGTGTCCATGAGTTATGCATATATGCATATAAGTTACTTGCTTAATTTCTTCCTGCCCCTGCCCCTTCTAGACAACTTTAAACCTAACAAATTAAAAAAATTTAAGGTAATGGCCCCTACTTTCTTTCTGTAAGCTTAGCCTCTGTTTGAGAGGCAATTCACATATGGAAAATTTAATAGTAATAATAATAATAATAATAGTCAATAACATATGAGGTACTCAGGACATTCATCACAAAATAACAAGTGAGTGCTCTCAAGAATAAATGTTTAAGGATCTAGCCACAAGTGATAGAAGGTCTAGATAATAAATATGAAGGATTATACTATACGAAGGATCATACCATGATTTTGGATGAACAGAATGGATTTTAAAGGGTAGGAAGTGTTTGATGTATATCTTAAAAAGGAATGAAGGAGATAATTAAATGTCTTCTTATGTCATTAAGCCCTAGAACTACATGTGTTCTGATGTAATTTTTATTATCCACAAATCTTCTTCCCATTTTCTTCAACAGAGAATCAATTGTGGATTTTAGAGATTTCTTGAGGATCCATGGCTCATCAGCTACCTGAAAATCAGGAATCTAGTGAAAGGTAAAATAGCATGAACAGAACAAGTAGGTAGCTGTTGTAATGAACTAATGAGTAAGTGTATCTATAGGGCATAGGGATTAGGAGATCTTAGTAGAGGCAGAAAAGCAGAGGATTTGAACTCTGAGGGCCTGGGGTCTAGTTCTAGCTGACATTTATTAGCTGTGTAACCTTGGACAAAATGCTTAACTTCTTAAGCCTTGAATTTTCTCATTTATAAAATGAAGATGATGATTTCCTTTAAATTGATTTATAGAGATTATATGTAAGTTAATATCCTAGAAAGTGCTGTATAAACTTTTAAAATGCGGTACAAAGTATTATGTTAAAGTGATACTCATTTCAGTAATAAACTTCTTCATATGGATTTGATTACTATCTCTCTATCAAAATGCTCATCTGAGAACAGGATTCAGTGCTTCCCATTAACACTTGGTGTTGGGAATCAAAGCTGACAAGTCCACTTAGTCCATAGTTAGTAAGCACCCAAGGGCCTCTGCAACAGCAGGAAAATATCAGGCGCTCTCATCCTCCCAGGGGTCAGCTGACTCCCCTCTAAGGCTGTCAGCTTAGAGAAGTTCTCAGATATCAGGATCAGATATCAGGAGCAGTTCATTCGAGATATGTGTGCAATACTAGCTCCAGTAGAGTTCATGTCCATGTTAAAAGTGGGTTTATAATGGAGCAAGATCTCACCTTTCCATTTTGAGGAAGCTTATAAAAATGGCATGAACCTCTGGGGAAAGATTTTGGAATAAGGATAGCATGGTGGTGTTCAACAGTGGTTCAATCTTTACTTACTAGGTTTGTTCATGGAAAACTTAAAAATAAGTTTGGAAAAAGCAGAGTAATGAGCACCCTGTAGCTCTCATGCCACCAGCCTCCTGAAATAACTAACAGCAATGAGAAAACAGGCCATTCAATATATTATAAAGGAACCACCACGTGGAGCTCTAAGTACTAGACAGGATGCAGGAATTTTCTTCTAATCCTAATGCTATCAATATGCAATAAAGGGAAGAATAATATACAAACAAGTTTAAAAAAGAACTCAGCAGGTCCCATTCATTCTATTTTAGGGAATCCAATGAAGTATATACTGGGTTTCCAAAACTGTTATAATGAACCTTACATGGAAACTCATGGGTGCCCAGTTCATTGGACCCACCCCACCGGATCAAGGGGAAATGTTAATCTTACAGACTACGAGAGCCTGTGTCAAGTATATGCCTAACATGTTTGACTGCTTGTTGTAGTCTTACGGCTCAGCATAAAATTCCAGACATGGTACTCATTCTCATTATTATCTGTTGACCTAATATGTAGTTGGGGGAAAAAACTTTAAACAAACAGTCCAGATGAGAGACTGCCACCAACAATGTAGTAAAATAATCATTTCAATAAATCACAATTCTGTTTCTGGGAAACAAAATAAGATTTTAATGTATATTGCATTGTTTTGTGACAGTCTTCATGGATTAGTAATTCTCTAAGGACCTTGGGGCAATACGATTAAGCTATTCTTAGGTGTAGCTTAGATGCCCAGATCTTACATAGAGCATCTGATTTCATCCTCACAGGCCGTTCAAAGGGCAGGTGTTACTATCAGTTTCCCACAGATGAAGTGTAAAAAACCCAGGTAGGTTAACCAACTGACTCAAAATCACTAAGAGATGAAGTTGGGATTCTAGGTAGAATTCACCAGTTACACAATCCCTTCCCTTCAATGATTTTGAAAATTGTTCCTTTACCACTAGAGATATGTTATCTATGGATAATATCAGTATGGAATAATAACAAGAATGCTTAATGTACATATTGTTGTCTTCCTATCACTTCAATGCCTACGAAAAAGGGTTAGAAAGAATTCTGGTCAGTTGGATTTTCTAATCAACTAAGGGTTAGTGTTTTCTTTCAAAATCTCATTGAAACAATTCCTAAAATGGCCCACCTTCTTCCGTGGCTCAGCAGAACATGGTACTTAAAAGCATCATTTCCTCTGATCACATTTTGGCCATAACTTTGCTCAAATGTCACTTAACCAGAGAGACCTCCCATGGCCACACTTGATAAAAAGAAGTTACTTCTCAATCTTCCTTCATTCTATCACATTGCACTGCTTTACTTTTTTCCTCACAGCATTTATCACTAATTGATAAAATACCTATTTGTTTGTTTACTTTTTGACTACCTGCCTTAGAATATAAGCTTCATGAGAGAAAGACCTTTCTTATTCCCAGAGATGTTTCTGCAGGACCTAGAATAGTTTCTGGAATGTAGTTGGCACTTAAACAGTATTTATTGAATGAATCTAATTAACTATGTTCTAACCATTTAGAACTGATATTTATCAGTCCTTGTTGCCACAAACAGATTGGGCTGAATCTATGTGTGTGTGTGAGACATCCTGCCACATATTATTTGGCACGTAGGTATGAGATTATCTACAATAATAAAAGAGAAACATGCAAATTAACCATCACTCCATCACTCTGCCACTCTGGTACACCTGCCGGCCATGCCCACCAGCCAATCAGGAGCGAGTATGCAAATTAACCCAACTAAGATGGCAGCGGCCATGAAGCTGGAGCCAGCAGGAGGCTTGGGTTGCCCCCAGTGATGGAGGAAACCAAGCTTCCCGCCTGCCCTGGCCAGCCCTGGGCTCCACTCAAGGCTACAAAGTTTCAATTATAGACGATAAGTAAATCCCAGAGGGAGAAACAAGATGGCGGCATAGGGTAGACACCGTATATGCAGCTGTGAACAACTATTTCAGAAAAACCACGAAAAGAACACACGGACACCACTCACACCCACAGGACGGCTGGCTGAGTGAAAATCCTACAACTAGAGAAGACTCTGAGACTCAGAGGAGTGGCGGAAGCAAAGTACAGAGGTACGGAGGCGCGCACACGGGCTCGGGGAAGGGCTGGTACCAGAGGTCGTGGTTCTTTTCCAAAACGGAGAGAGCCACAAGCTCCCAGCGGCTCTGAACTCCAGTTCCAGGTGAGTTTTTGAGGTCCCACAGACACCCAGAGAAGGGGGACAGACTGGCATCGGGAGGAAATTCAAAGCGGATTTCTCTCAGCGTTGCTTACAGCAATTACCGTGGGACACAGAGACCTGGTGTCTCTCAACGCAGGGCTGAGAAGCGCCATAGCTATTTGCTCCGCCCCGCCTGGCGAACTCCCCGAGGCCCCGCCCCTCCCAAGTGCGTCAGAGGCTTCTGCAGCAACACCTCCTTAAAGATACAGGAGCCAGCCTCACCCAGTGGCCAGAGAGGGACTAACCTAAACAAAACAGATC
>PVJC01049777.1:0-12042 GCA_004026665.1 Murina feae
TGCCCTGGTGCCCTGGTGCCACTTCCAACTGCCAGCATAGACAGGAAGTTGCAACAGAACCCTTTGGTTTGCTCTGGTTCCGTGGCTGTTGGCCTCCATCTTGGCTGGGTTAGTTTGCATACAGCCGCTCTGATTGGCTGTTGGCCTCCATCTTGGCTGGGTTAATTTGCATATAGCCGCTCTGATTGGCTGGTGGTAACGGTCACATTTGCATGTTTCTCTTTTATTATAGAAGATGATGTCCATTCTGAATGGCTAAACATAACAAAATTCCTAAACTTGACGTGAAGGGTTTAAAGCAAAGGAATCCAGAAAAGAAAGGTGAAGTCAGTGTAGAATAAAGAGAAATAGTTTTGTTAAAAACACTTACACAAAGCCATATGTGAATTAGGTGTTGTTTTAAGAATATGTTCATAATCTGCAGTCTGTCCAATTTTGAAATTCATGTGCAACGTTCTATTTTGTTTTACCAGAGTTTTAATTCTGTTTAAGCTCTTCCCACATTGTAAGGGGACCCACAAAAACGGAGGGATCTGTTTTATTTCACAAGTAACAAAGGGTATGTAATAATCTCATTATGAAATTTGGGGTCAGAAGCCCAGGATATAAACATGGGTTGCAATTTACAAAATAGTATTATAGCATTGAGCATGGCCATAATTGGATAAATACCTGCAGATAAAATCATATCTGGAAAAATTTATATAGCGCCTACCGTGTAGAAAGCATTGTGCCAGAGGAGGGGCACAGAATTCCTAGGATGTCCTAGAAAGACAACTTCAGATCAGTGCAAAGACATAGAGAGCACAGACATGATTTTAATTTATAGGGTTGGAAAGGTACAAGGCCATAAAACAAGACACCTGTTGTCCTGCATTCATGTTAAAGGTTTCGCCTTTTTAAAAAATAATCAGAAACACATAATCATTACTCTTGACATAAATTACATTTTAGATTGGGGGTGGAAATCATGTTTTAAGAATAGGAAGGGAAGGAAAAGTAAAACCAACTGCATGTAATTTTTCAAGTGGAAACAACAGCAATATGAAGATATATGGGTGTCAGGCCCAATGGTAGAGGAAGGAGGCTATGCTCCCTTACCTCTTATGGTGTCACTCCTGTGACCTCTACCATTTGAAATGCTTTGATTCCACCTTGCCCCAGGGACACGTGAGCACGGGGAGAAGGGATGAAGGATGCCCATGCCTGACCTCACCTTTACATTGTCCAACCACTGAAGGTATAAATCAGTTTCCCCCCTTGAAGACCGGAGTGTCGGAAGCTCATGTGAAAGGCTGGAGATATTAAATGGTGTCCCTGAGGGTTTCACTGTTACTCAGTTTTCTCCTGTAACTGGGAGAGCTGTCTGTTCACATGAAGGATACTCTCCCCCAGGACCTCAATTTGTATATAAAATGAAGTATGAGACTCCAACAACTTCTTGTCGCGTTGGAAAGAAAATAAACAATGAGGGGAGGTGGCACTGTCCTGTTCATATTTCAGTGGTTTCTCTGTCTGTTCCCGGAGCAGAGTGAAGGCCAACAATGGTGTGAGGACACCCCCATTACAAATCCTATTCCCAGGGTAATAAATCTGCAATGGTTAAAAAAATCTCCCTAGACAATTGAAGGTGGTTTTGCAAGCACAGAACTCTTCCTTTTATCCTACTTAGCAGAGGAAGTGTGCTAGTAATCGGAACTGAGGACTAAGTGCTCCATGCCAGGGTTCCATTTCTAGTTCATTGCTGGGATTTTGGGCTGTATCTGACCTTCCAGATCCTCTCTGCAGGAAGTTTTTAAACCTATGGACTATTCCATCTTCGAATACACGCTGATTCATGAATCCTGACTACTACCTCTATAGTAAGAAAATTATCTGTAGCCCTGACCAGTTTGGCTCAGTGGATAGAGCGTCGGCCTGCCGACTGAAAGGTCCCAGGTTCGATTCTGGTCAAGGGCATGTACCTTGGTTGCGGGCCCATCCCCAGTGGGGAGTGTGCAGGAGGCAGCTGATCGATGTTTCTAATTCTCTATCCCTCTCCCTTCCTTTCTGTAAAAAATCAATAAAATATATTTTAAAAAAGAAAATTATCTGTTGTAAGAAAATGATCATTTTTCTTGATGAAGAATTAAAGGGATTTGCTCCCAGTTAGTAAGTGGACAAGGCAGGAACCGAAGTAAAGAATCCCCATGCCAATCCTTAGCATCAAGTTCTTGGCACCACTCAATCCTTTCCCCTCCTCTTTCCAACAAAGATTTGAAGTACTGCTGCTACACAAAGAATATATTCCCTAGGACATTTTACTATACATTTGCATAGAGCTTTAAACATTTATAAGAGCCCTAACAAGGTAGGTTTTACAGAACCTGAAATGAGAGGATAAAAATAAGAAGAAACAGCTTAAACAATTGAGAAGGAAAGCCAGTGAAAGATTAAGGATTACCTAAGACGTTGTAGAATCTTAATTATACGCCAGGTTTGTAAAAGATAGCCAGATGTAACAATATTGATTAGCTTACCCGTTTCTGTGCTCATAATAGAGTGCTGATCTCTAAATGACCCTCTGCTTTGTGTTTAAGATCATATTCCAGGCATGAAGAGATATTTAGAATAGTGTAATGTGCTCTTTTAACACAGCTCTCCTGCCATCTAACTATGGTTGAATGAGGGATGAATGACATTGCTTCTCTAAGAGGCGAGAGAACGTGTGGACTGATGGGGATGGCAAACAGCACATGAGAAAAAAGGATGCGTTTGTGTCTCTCCCCCTACCCCTACCCCCTAGAAGCCTATTCTTCTAAAACCAAGTAGAATTGGTGCTGCTTAAATAGTGTGTGTTTAAGGGAACTGGAAAGGATCCTTCTTCCAAAATACCTTCTCCACTGACTTCCTTAATTCCTGAAAGTCCACCATTGGGAGGAGCCCATTCCCTTAAAGCAGGGCATTATTTCCGGTTGAATTACAGATGCCTTTTGGGAGAGGTAGTCCATCAAAGCGAGGCCTTCTCATCCACAGAGCGGTAACAAACTGGTGCATCGCAGACCGTTGGGAGGGGGAGGCCCACATCGATGGCTTACCTCCTGCGTACACCCCAGCCAGGAGGACCAGGGGGCAGGGAGCAAACCCACAACCCAGGTATATACCATTGACTGAAAACTGAACCTAAAACCCTTCAATCTGCAGGCTGATGCTCTAACCACGGAGCACAGCGGCCAGGGCCCATCCCATTCTTTATAGTCACCCCCTCCCTCCCTAAGACTTAATCCTGCTCAGCTCGTCCTTGCGTTTCCTTCTAAGGGAGTCCTCCTGATCAGGTGAGTCGGGGTTAGTTCGGCCAGTGCAAGTGAAAACCCCAAATAACAGAGGCCTTAACAAAAGAGAAGATAATCTCTCTCTCGTGTATAATAGACTGGAGGGAGGCAGCCTGGAGATGGGAGGACACTCCATGTGCTCAGGCCTCTTCTCTCTTGCCTCCACCACCTTTAGCAGGTGGTCTCTTCCTCATGTCCAAAGGCTCCAGCTGCAGCCAGCAGGAAGGTGAAAAGGGGCAGGGGAGAGAGCACTGCACTTCTCCCGGCAGCTTAAGGACACAGGTGTGAGACCCTAGAAGTGAAGTCACACGGTTAAATGTAGTTGGCAGGGAGGTGAGGAGGCGGGGAGTGGTTCTGGGCAGCCATGACACCATCTCGAAATGCAGAAGCGGGAGACGGCACCCCGGGGACCGGCTAGCTGTCTCAGCGACACCAGGAATTGTGCACACAGCTGAACAAGTGCTGGCAGTCACCTCATGAACCTGGAACCCCCACCAAACCTCCCCCAGAAAGAGAGCAAATGAGTGTGGTAAGAGAAGACGGCTTAATTCCAGGTGTTGGGTAACTGGTGGTGATTAGAGCAACGTGTTTTTCACTAATGAAGAGTGAGAATTTGTCGAAAGTAGTTATCTGTGGCCCAGGAGTCATAACAGAGGCCTCAAATAAATGAAGTGCTTGGTTTCTCTTTTGAAAGCCTGCTTCCGCCTGGAATTAGGTGATTCCAGAATTCCACCTCTTGCCTTAATGAAGGGCTGGAACGCGGGCCTTCTTGCCCGGGCCCCTAGAGTCAACTTCCGTATCTGTCAGGAGTGGAACAGACGCTAGACCATGGATTTCCACACTAGCGGCTCATACTGACAGTGCTAACTAGGCGGAATGCTAATACTTATTTCACACAAATTCTGCTTAGCTGTGCTGGGGAAAAGATTCTGATCAATGAAAAGGTGTACTCGCTCCTGACTCTTCCAAGTGTGTAACTCTAAGGCTACAGCTATGTCAGTACTAACAAGACCAAGGTCACAGGGGTTCTCCACACACAGACCGATGGGTACGCAGAGTGAAATCCTATTCCGTGTCTAGGTGATTTCTCCTCTGTCCCTGGCTGGCTGCTCTGAATGAACGTGTGCTTCTCAGAAGGGGGACTGAGCAGGAAGGAGTAGGTGTCTGTGCCGTTGGGAAAATCCTGCGCAGTCCCTTATCTCTACACAAAGAGGCACACAAAGCAATTTGGATATGAACTGGTCCCACCAACCATGAGCCATCCTACTCTTAGGACACTAGGATCCCAAAGTCTGATAATGGAACTGTGACATCGGAGATGGGGAGAGAAAGCCAGAGAGGCAAGAACACAACTGTCCTACTCAGAGCTCTCCATTTCCTGCTTCATACTTGACCCAGGACACCACCTTCTGTCTCCCATTTTATTAAAAAATATATTTTTACCGATTTCAGAGAAGAAGGGAGAGGGAGAGAGAGAGAGAGAAACATCAACGATGAGAGAGAATCATTGATTGACTGCCTCCTGCACGTCCCCTACTGGGGAGGGAGCCCGAAACCCAGGCAGGTGACCTCCTGGTTCATAGGTCGACACCGAACCACTGAGCCACTGCGGCCTCTGTCTTCCATTTTTAACCCCACATCAGTGCTCCCCACCCCATGGTGAGTTGCCACGATGTACAAGAAAAATCATCTGCAAAACAGAAATAAAATGTGCTATTGTCTTTCCTTGTTCTAGATAGAAATGTCATTTCTCACCACAGGAAGAACTCCCCGCCACCGCCCCCCCCCCCAACCCTCTATAAAAAAATCTGTCAGTCTGTCCACACAACCTGGAGAACAATTTTTTTTTTAATCCCTTGGCGAACAAATGAGCCCAGCACCTGCACGGCACGCGAGGGTGGCCGGCCCTCATCTGACTCCAAGCCGGCTGCTGCTCTTGAGGAGAGAAAGTAAAAATGATGGATTCAACATCTTAATTAAGATAAGCAAACAGAGAGGAACATCAAATAATGGCCCTGACCGTTTGAAACAAACTGAAAGCCCAGCTTAGCATTTCATAGAAGAAGAAGTGTTTGATGTGAGGATGGCAGTTTAATAATTTGTAAATATCACTGGCTTGGTATTATAGCTAATCCAAATATTTTTATTTCTCATCATCAGTTACCCTCCGCTGATAGCTTGTCCTCTTCAACTTACAGCTTCCACCCTGGAGCCTTTGACAGGGGTGGAGAGGAGAGGAAGAGAAGGTCACAGGTTTTCTGTGTAATGTGAATGACACTGCCAACTTCCTTTCTGCTCTCTCACTCAAACATTCCCCGGAAAACACCCCTGGCCACCCAAAGGGTTTACTCCCCTTTCCTTCACTTCCCCTAAAAAGCGTCAACATTTAACCGTGAGTGCTTCCCATGAGCTTCTGCCTGTTTAACCAGTTAAGAGTGTCCGAGCTTTCCCCTCATTCCTAAGATGTAAAGAAATGAGGAAATGGAACAACCATCCTAACTGTACTGCTCTTACAATGCCGTTTTTATATCATGATGAAGTAATTAGCGAGAGATCTATTATAAAAAAAAATGTTTTAATGCTCTAATGCCCTACAGAGAAGGATGGCGGGGTGGGGGTGGGGACAGCATCCTGTTCATGCCCGTGTCTCCCACCAAAACACGCTTTGGTGCGTTCTGAAGATGAGCAGAAGTGTGTGACAATCATACAAAGATGAGTGTGGGAACCTCTCTGTTGGCCAGAGAGTTGTGATTTAGTTCTTTTTTGGGGAAAAAAAAAGGATTCAGAGAAAACTGAGGCAGTTTTACCAACTTATTTGGATTTCCAAGGGCGCAAGTCTGACCAGAGCTCCGTGAAAGCAGGGACAAAAGCTACCGTTGGGCAGACGGAAGTTTGGGTTTCTTTAAAAGCACGTAAGAAGGGAAGGGTGAGGGGGTGAGGAAGCAGGCCTGCAGCCAGAAATACATCTGGATTCGGGACATGCCCACTCCCTCGTCGATTTTCCATTCTTTCTGCAGAGGTTCTTAACAGCAGATTTTTATTTATTATTATTATTTTTTTTACTGTTCTCAGATGGTACCAAGTCCAGGCCAGAGACCACACGGGGTGGGTGTGAGAGGCAGGGCCCTGTGGAGGGAAGCTGCAGTTCTGAGACTTCTCCACAGGGAAGCAGTATGAGATCAGGATTTCGATAAAGGTGGCCCCAGCCCATCAGCTCCCCCTCATCCTGACTGAGACACTTACCTATTCTTTCCTCCCGCTGTGGCCAAGGTGAGTACCCACAGGGCCAGCTCACTTTCAGGGGAGCCCCCTGAGCCTAACGACAGCCCCCCACATAGTCCTTCACTCCCGGGTCTGTTTCTCGGAACGGAAACAATTGACTCCCACAACACTGCTCTGTCGGTTCCATCTTTGGCCTCTGCCTCACCTGAAGGGATGCCACCCGGACGCGGGGCGCCCTCTTTCCTGAAAGGGCCTTATTTGAAGAGGCCGGGTTCACACCACTGCCGCAGAGAGGAGAGCTGCCGAGGGCGCCTGGCGAGGCGTCAGGCATGCGTTTTCCTCGGCAGTCCGCATCCTGGCAGCCTCTCAATGGTTGGGTAACTCTTAACATTTCTCCAAAAGGGGCCACTTCCGCCTTTGGCACGCTGAAGAAAACGGTGCCAGCAACAGCTTTGATTTTTGTTGAGTTATAAGAAGCAATACAACATTATGGGGAAAAAACTCCTAAAAGAGAGAGTTTACAAGCTAGGTTCTACCTTGACAATCTCCCACGGCTATATTGTGTGTTAACGGTAAAGCCACTCCTTATCTTCCTTGCATATAAAATAGAAAGAACGGGGTACACATTTCTGTTAAATCTTCACCCAAGGATATTTTCCCATTGATTTTTAGAGAGAGTGGGTGGGGGGGGGAGGAGAGGAGGAGAGAAACATCGATGTGAGAGAGACACATTGATTGGGTGCCTCCTGCACATGCCCCTACCAGGGCTGGGGATCAAGCCTGGAACTGCGATCCATGCCCTTGACCAGAATTGAACCCGGGGCCCTTCCGTCTGCAGGCTGACATTCTACCCACTGAGCAACACTGGCCAGGGCTGAAATACCTCAGAACGTAAATGTGTCTGCAAAGTTTGAGAAGGGTGGGGTGGTATTGACTTCTTCACACTGATTTCATTTTTTCCCTATCTATTCTCTCCAAAACCATTTTCAGACCCTCTAAACCAGTTACCTTTCTTGGAGGGACAACCAATCGAAAGCATAACGGAAAGACCTGTCCTCTGGTGGTCTCCCATGACTTTGCCTCCCACACAGGTTGATGCAAGCATGGGCAGAGGAGTTTCTGAATGCATCTGGGAGGACCGCTCTCTGATGGGACTGGCTGCAGAAGCCCTGGTGAAAAGCTGCAGTTGGCTAGCTTCATCCCTCTGCGACATAAGCTGGGCCAGGGAGGTAGAAACTGAGACGCATGCAAACAAAAGGGAGTATGCAAATAAAACAGTTGATTCTCTTCCTTGCATTTAATCTCCAAAAGAGGAGAAAACCAACTAGTCGTGGAAAGAATGCTATCCTCCCAACACCAGGCCATTTTAAGTTTTCATAAAGTGCGCAGTTATCTTTATAGACGCCACGCTCCCTCTTCCGGCCTAATACGACCAGGAATGTTTAGGAGGTTTAGGCGATGCTATGTCCAAGTGAGTTTAATGTCAAGGTTAGATGCTGCTGCTAGGATCTGTGACCCATGATTCTGTGTCTGTCTAGAAAAGGTTACCCAAAGGTAAAAGTGAGATGGAGCCCACTGCAACCTCTCTTATCAAAGGGAAACTTGTTAAAGAAAGATTTTTAATAGCTCACTACGCTGGAGGCCAATAAAAGCACCAAAACGGATTATTAGAACTTGATCTGAGGTTAGAAAAAGGACTCCGGTGCTGACTGATTGGAAAGCTATTAGAAATAAATAAAAAAAGCTACTGTATGTGAAACGGCGGGTCACAGCATGGGAGTGTCTGAAACGCCATAGGTGCGCTGGTTGCATTTATCACGGCGTCAGCGAATGCTTTGTGCATGGCTTGTGTTTGCGGGTCTTCTGTATGAGATGGTTTTCAATGAACTGATGTCACAGGAGAGGGTGAAGGTGATAAGTGTCATTTTGTGTTAATACACACGCTGTCTACCTTTGGGATCAAATCTGGTGCAGGGCGCAAGTGAAATGAGTTTGGTGGCCTCAAGCGAGGCTAACACCGATAGTTACCCTTAAACAAAATCACAAATCATTTGCTGGCGGCTGGAATCAGAGTCCCGGAGCTGAGACAGCAAGAGTGGTACAGGTCAGGAGGAAGAGTCAAGCAGGAAACTGACCATCGTTTCGGGGTCTCCAGCCTGCCTTCAGCTCAGGCTACCAACCAATCCTTCTCATCCATAAACACGGACATCCACAGTGATTCTGTGACCTCTCGTTGCCTGCCAAAACCAGCATCAATATCCCCAACGACCTTTCATGAAACCTCCCCGTATCTAAGTCCTTATCACTCAGTCAATTCCAATAATAGTCGCTAGGAAAAGGGCTCTTATTTTTAGAATGCACCTTGCCCTTAGCCAAATAATGAAACTTGCCTGTTCCAGCGAATTCTAGATAGAATCATTGCTTGCTCTCTCCCTCCACCCAGGGAAGGGCTTCTGTGCTAGTCTGGTGAAACAGATCCGTAAAACAATGACCGTGTAAATGACATCTATAGAGATCTCAGACTGGGAAGGGCACATTTTCTTGTCACTGTGTCAAAAGTGTAGTTTCATCAGAGGACAGGAGGCAAAAGAAAAGGCAATCAATACTTGGGCCTCTGGTATCTGAACTGAGAAAGAAAATCATTATCCTGTTACTTTTACTGTGCCACGATGCTTGAAATACTGCACGTTGTTTCCATAATAGGCCAATATTTTTGGGGGTTGCAGATTTTAAAAAACCTCTCATGGGGGAGGGGGGTGGCCAAGTGAAATCAGAACATAAAGCAGAACGGAATGTATATACATACATCTTACGGTGGGAACTAGAGAAAAGCAGATGGAGAAAAAGTTAACCTTTTGAAAAAAAATATAATAATCCAATTTCTGATTTGTGTGTGTCTAATAGCATATGTTTAATTTTTGAGTTTCCAGAAATATCAATAAAGGGTTCCTTGTTTCTAAGTTTTGGGCAGAACACACAGATTTCCGATAGATAAGAATCGCCTCAATACTATTAATAAAGTTATTTGGCTAGCCTTTGCACCTCTGTTTTTATTGAAAAACTAGAGGCCCCGTGCACTGTCGGGGAGGGAAGGGGTGGTCTCTCAGCCCGGCCTGCACCCTTTAGCAGTCCATGAGCCCTTGGGGGATGTCCAACTGATGGTTTAGGCCCACTCCGAGGGGGTGGGAGAGGCTTTCACCACCGCCGCTGCACTCGCCAGCTGTCAGCCCGGCTTGTGGCTGAGTGGCACTCCCCTTGAGGGAGTGCACTGACCCTCAGGGGGCAGCTCCTGTGTTGAGCGTCTGCCCCCTGGTGGTCAGTGCGCATCATAGCGACGGGTCGTTCCGCCTTTTGGTCGATTTGCAAATTAGCCTTTTATTAGATAGGATGAGATATTGTAATAAGAAAATAAACAAAAAGATGTCAGTGTTATTTATTTAATGCCTTTGTCAACTTTTAAAAAAATATTATTTTTCATTGATTTCAGAGAGGAAGGGAGAGGGAGAGAGAGATAGAAACATCAATGACGAGAATCATTGATTGGCTGCCTCCTGCACGCCCCACACTGGGGATCAAGCCCGTAACCCAGGCATGTGCCTTTGGCTGGAATCGAACCCGGGACCCTTCAGTCCGCAGGCTGATGCTCTACTCATTGAGCCAAACCGGCTAGGGCTCCTTTGTCAACTTTTGAAATACTAAGAAACAAAGAAAGAATGACTAAGGCAGTAGTTTCTCCTTGATTGAAATTAACTGCAGTTATTTAAAAAAAAGTTTTAGAGAAATACATAGGCATCGCTAACAAAAATTGTGTTTTTTAGTCTGGAGCTCTTAAGGCTAAGTGGTGACTAGGCTTATACCATCAAGTGTTGTATAGTGCATGTTTTATAAGGAGGGTGCTAACCTGTTACTCTGTGCAGCAAGAGGAAATTGGCTTAAATTAAAACAGGAATAGTTTCAGCTGGACATCAGAAGAATTTCTGGACCAGGAAGTTAAATAATTGTGGAATCAGAAATGCTGGATATCTTTAAGCAAAGCAAAGAAAACCATCTAGCAGGTGGTCACAAGATCTCTTGAGATGTCTTTTGAGCAATATTTTTCAGTTCAACAGTGGAATGGTAGAATAGTTTAAAAAGCTACTCTTCACAGAGCTTAGTAAAATGCCTGGTAAAGTAGGTGTTAAAAAATATTAGCTCCACTGTATTATTGTTAATAATGTTTACAGAGAGCACGGAAAGTTTTAGCTCACTTATTGATCATGAAACATCCGTAACTCCGTTTCTCTCTCTGTAAATCTCTGGCTTCTTCTTCTGATGGTAAAGGAAGGAGAAAGCCCAGTTGGTTGACATCTATAAATTGTAGTGATTTTCTGATAAAATATGGTATGCAAATATAAAGAATTATTATAATAAACCCACCAACTGCAACAATGATGTCAAAAATATCAACTTAAATGGTAACTTGGAACTCAACAGTGGATCGGGAACTAAGATGCTACAGGCACCAGTGGTGTTTGAGAAGTAGAGGGACTCACAACAGGGCCCTTAGGGAGTGAAGCTGAGCTAAAAGGAGATGAGTCTAGAAGAAACCCTTAGCCAATGTGATAAAAACCTTTTCTCAAACAAATGCAAGTCAATAATAGTTTTAGCTACCATTTAGAGTTTTCTAAAGTTTTCTTCCCATTGATTATCTTTCTTCATATTCCCATACTCTTTCTGCCACCGAGAAAAACCATATTCCATAGAAGTAATTAACGGCCTTGGTTTATTTTGGTGGTGGTGGTGGTGGGGGGGGTTGGTGGCTGAGAAATCTACTTAGCTAAAATAGGAGAAGCCTATCAAAGAATATTTTTAATGCTTTCTCTTGAAAGGCGCATGGTTTGAAATGTAGCTCTTCAATGTTAAAGTGCTACTAGGTTTTTAGCTCAATTCCCATGTGGTTTTGGAGATATTGGCATTCTAAAACTTACTGATTCTTGGTTGGTAAATGGAAACTGAGTTACAGCAACTAAGTTCTAAAGAATCAGAAATAGATTTATGCATCATAAAGACCTATGCAAGAGAAATAATCACAGTAGGTGGAAATTTAAGGTCCTTCCAATTTCAGGGTTTGAACTTCTCCAGAGTGGCTTTCTGGCTCAACCAGAGTACGGGTGCTGTTATATGTAACACTGCAGTTCTCTGAATTATATGACCAGTCCCTTATCTTCTGGACACTTTCTTAGTTACTATTAATCTACATTATATACTGCGCAGTATATGGCAATGTCATTTTGGCATGTACCTAGGAGGTCCTGAAAACTGAAGTGTGGGCCAAATGTCCTGTGTGCATACATATCTATACTAGAGGCCCAGTGCATGAATTCATGCACAAGTCGGGGGTCCCTTGGGCTAGCCAGCAATCTGGCCAGCAATTGGGGCCGGCCAGTCAGGGGGAAGGCCCGCAGGAGGTTGGCCGGCTAAGGCTGGCTGTCTGTGGAAGCGTACTGACAACCAGGGGGCAGCTCCCGAG
>PVJC01049778.1:0-12044 GCA_004026665.1 Murina feae
AATAAATATATGCTCCGATATTGGGTGCATAGATGTTTACCAGGTGTATATAATCTTGTTGGAGCAATCCCTTTAATATTATGTAGTGACCCTCTTTATCTCTTGCTATGGCCTTTGGTTTGAATTCTATTTTGTCACATGTGAGTATTGCTACCACAGCTATTTTGTTTGTTTGTTTATTTACATTTGTATGGAATATTTTTTCCATCCCTTCACTTTTAGTCCTTGTGAATCTCATTGTTCTGAGTTGGGTGTCTTGGAGACAGCATGTATTTGTTTTTTTTTGTTGTTGTTGTCGTTGATTTTTGTGGGTTTTTTTGCTATTATTCTACCATATGATTTTTATTTATTTTATTTTATTATTTTTTAATATTGCTTAAAATATTACAAAGAGTAGTACATATGTCTCTCCCCACCCCTTGACCTTCTCCCATCCTTCTCTACCCCCCAGTGTCTTGTGTCCATTGGTTATGCTTATATAGATACATAAAAGACTTTTGGTTGATCTCTTTCCCCTCCCCTCAACCCTCCCTGGCCTTCCTGCTGTAGTTTGACAGTCTGTTTAATGCTACTCTGCTTCTGTATCTAATTTTTGCTTATCAGTTTATAATGGTCTTTAATACCCATACATGAGTGATGTCATGTAGTATTTTTCTTGCATTGATTAGCTTATTTCACTTAGCATAATGCTCTCCAGTTCCATTTATGCTGATATAAATGGTAAGAATTCCTTCTTTTTTACAGAACCATAGTATTCCATTGTATAGATGCACCACAGTTTTCTAATCCATTCATCTGCTGATGGGCACTTAGACTGTTTCCAAATCTTAGCTATGGTAAATTGTGCTGCTATGAACATAGAGATGCATATGTCCTTTCTGATTGGTATTTCTGGCTTCTTGGGATAATCCCTAGAAGTGAGGTAACTGGGTCAAATGGCAGTTCCATTTTTAAGTTTTTGAGGAAACACCATACTGTCTTCCATAGTGGTTGCACCAGTCTGCATTCCCACCAGCAGTGCACAAGGGTTCTTTTTCTCCGCATCCTCTCCAGCACTTGTCATTTGTTGATTTGTTGATGATAGCCATTCTTACAGGTGTGAGATGGTACTCATTGTTGTTTTGATTTGCATCTCTTGGATGAGTAGTGACTTTGAGCATGTTTTCATATGTCTCTTGGCTTTCTGAATGTCCTCTTTTGAAAAGTGTCTGTTTAGGTCCTTTGCCCATTTTTTTATTGGATTGTTTATCTTCCTTTTGTTAAGGTGTACGAGTTCCCTATAAATATTGGAGATTAAACCTTTATCGGTGATAACATTGGCAAATATGTTCTCCCATGCAGTGGGCTTTCTTGTGGTTTTGTTGATGGTTTCTTTTGCTGAGCAGAACCTTTTTATTTTGATGTAGTCCCATTTGTTTGTTTTCTCTTTAGTTTCTAATGCCTTAGGTGCTGTATCAGTGAAGAAATTGCTTCTGCATAAGTCTGAGATTTTGTTGCCTGTGTATTCCTCTAGTATTTTCATGGTTTCCCATCTTACATTTAAGTCCTTTATCCATTTTGAGTTTATTTTTGTGTATGGTGTAAGTTGGTGGTATAGTTTCATTTTTTTTGCATATATCTGTCCAATTTCCCCAGCATCATTTATTGAAGAGACTGTCATGACTCCATTGTATGTTCTTGCCTCCTTTGTCAAATATTAATTGAGCATATTGGTTTTGGTCTATTTCTGGGTTCTCTATTCTGTTCCATTGGTCTTTATGTCTATTCTTGTGCCAGTACCAGGCAGTTTTGAGCACTGTGGCTTTGTAATCAGCTTGATATCTGGTATGGAGATCCCACCTACTTTGTTCTTCTTTCTAAGGATCACTGAAGCTATTTGGGGTCTTTTTTTACTCCAGATGAGTTTTTGGAGAGTTACTTCTAGCCAGATGTGTTTTTGGAGAGTTACTTCTAGGTCCGTGAAATATGCCATTGGTATTTTGGTGGGGAGTGCGTTGAATTTATAAATTGCTTTGGGTAGTATGGACATTTTAATGATATTGATTCTACCAATCCATGAACATGGTATGTTCTCCCATCTGTTTATGTCTTCCTCTATCTCTTTTTTTAATGTCCTGTAGTTTTTTGAGTAGAGGTGTTTTACCTCTTTAGTTAAGTTTATTTCCTAGGTATCTTAATTTTTTTGGTGCGATTGTGAATGCGATTCCTTTTTTAGTCTCTCTTTCTGTAAGTTCACTATTGGTGTATAGAAATGCCATAGCTTTCTTGGTGTTTATTTTGTATCCTACTACATTGCCGAATTTATTTATTAAGTCTAATAATTTTTCGACGGAGTCTTTAGGGTTTTTTTATGTACAATATCATGTTATCTGCAAACAAGGACAGTTTTACTTCTTTTCCAATTTGGATGCCTTTTATTTATTCTTCTTGTCTAATTGCAATGGCTAATACTTCCAGTACTATGTCTAACAGGAGTGGTGAGAGTAGGGATACCTGTCTTGTTCCTGTTCTAAGGGGAAATGGTTTTAGTTTTTCCCACTGAGTATGATGTTGGCTGTGGGTTTGTTATATATGGCTTTTATTATGTTGAGGTATGATCCTTCTATTCACAACTTGCTGAGAGTTTTTATCAAAAATGGGTGTTGGATTTTGTCAAATGCTTTTCCTGCATCAATTGATATGACTATATGGTTTTATCTCTCAATTTGTTTATGTGATGTATCACGTTTATTGATTTGTGGGTATTTTACCATCCTTGCATCCCTGGGATAAATCATACTTGGTCATCCTGTATGATCTTTCTGATGTACTGCTGGATCTGATTTGCTAGCATTTTTTTGAGGATTTTGGCATCTTTGTTCATGAAGGATATTGGCCTGTAATTCTCTTTATTGTGTTGTCTTTATCTGGTTTGGGTATTAGGGTAATTCTGGCTTCATAGATTGAGCTTAGAAGTGTTTCTTCCTTTTAAATTTTTTGGAATAGTCTGAGGAGTATAGGTTTTAGTTCTTCCTTGAATGTTTGGTAAAACTCCCCTCTTAAGCCATCTGGTCCCAGGCTTAGTTTGCTGGAAGCTTTTTGATTACTGCTTCAATTTCTTCCATAGTTATTGGCTTATTGAGATTTTGAGATTCTTCCTGATTGAATTTTGAAAGGTTGTATTTTTCTAGGAATATGTCAATTTCCTCCAGGTTGTCCAGTTTGTTGGAATAGAGTTGTTAGTATTTTTTAACAATCCTTTGTATTGCTATGGGGTCTGTTGTTATTTCTCCTCTTTCATTTCTGATTTTGTTTCTTAGCTTCTTGGTGAGTTTGGCTGGAGGTTCATTAATCTTGTTTATCCTTTCAAAGAACCAGCTCTTGGTTTCATTGATCTTTTGTATTGCTTTTTGGTCTTTATGTTTTTTATTTCTGCTCTGATCTTTATTATTTCCTTCCTTCTGCTTACACGGGGATTTTTTTGTTGCTCTCTTTCTAAATCTTTGAGTTGTAAGGTTAGGTAATTTATTATCATTATTTATTTATTTTTATTGCTTAAAATATTACAACAAGTGATAGATAGATCTCCATTTTTTCCCATGCCCTTCCCCTTCCTCCCTTACCCCCCAGTCTCTTGTGTCCATTGATTATGCTCCTATACATGCATGCAAGTTTTTCATTTGATCTCTTAATTCTCCCCCAACCCTTCCCAGCCTTCCAGCTGTAGGATGACAGTCTGTTCAAAGCTGTTCTGTTTCTGTTATTTCTTGGGGGTTTTTTTTGGTCTCCATGTCATTTATCTCCACTCTGATCTTTATTATTTCCTTCCTTCTGCTTACACTGGGTTTTTCTTGTTGCTCTCTTTCTAAATCTTTGAGTTGCAGGTTTAGGTAATTTATTATCATTGTTTCTTATTTTTTGCAGTAGGCTTGTGGAGCTATGAACTTCCCTCTCAAGACTGCTTTCGCTGTGTCCCATAGGTTTTGGATTGTTGTGTTTTCATTGTCATTTGTTGCCATGATGTTTTTAATTTCTTCTTTGATCTCTGTGGTAACCAGTCATTGTTTAACAGCATGCTATTTAGTCTCCATGTGTTTGATTTTTTTGGATTTTATTTATTGTAGTTGATTTCCAGTTTTATGCCATTGTGATCTGAGAAGATGCTTGATATGATTTCTATCTTCTTGAATTTGAAGAGACTTCACCTGTGACCCAATATATGGTCTATCTTTGAGAATTACCCATGTGCACCTGATAGGAATCTATATTCTGTGGCTTTGGGGTGAAGTGTTCTGAAGATGTCAATTAATTCCCTCTGATCTAACGAGTTGTTTAAGATTGATGTTTATTTTCTGATTTTTTTTTGGTTAGAGGATTTGTCCAATGGTGATATTGGGGTATTAAAGTCCCCCACTATGATTGTATTTCTGTCAATCTCTCCCTTGATATCCTCCATAAGTTTTTTTTTTATGTATTTGGTTGCTCTTATATTGGGTGTGTATATGTTTACCAGAGTTAATTATTCTTGTTGGATTAATCCCTTTAGTATTACGAAGAGGCCTTCCTTATCTCTTTTTATGTCCTTCACTTTGAGATCTAATTTGTCAGATATAAATATTGCTACCCCAGCTATTTTATCATTTCCGTTCGCCTGAAAAACCTTTTTCCCTTTCTTTACCGTCAGTCTGTGTGCATCTTTTTTTCTGAAGTGGGTTTCCTGTAGACAGCAGATATATGGGTCATGTTTTCTTATCCATTCAGTTACTCTATGTCTTTTGATTGGGGCATTTAATCCTTTTACATTTAAAGTTATTTTTGATAGATAATTGTTTGTCACCATTTTTATTCTTTACCTCTGTAATCCTTCTTTGTTTCCTTTTTTTTTCTTTTTACAGCAGACCTTTCAACATTTCTTGCATTGCTGGTTTGGTGGTATCAAACTCCCTTGGTCCGTTTTTGTCTGTGAAGCTCCTGATTTCACCCTCAATTTTGATTGATAGCCTTGCTGGGTACAGTATTCTTGGATTCAGACCCTTCCTTTGCATGGCTTTGTATATTCCATTCCATTCCCTTGTTGCCTGAAGTGTTTCTGTTGAGAAATCAGTCACTAGTCTGATGGGGGATCCTTTGTAGGTAACTTTCTGTCTCTCTCTGGCTGGTTTTAAAATTCTTACTTTGTCGGTGTTTGCCAATTTAATTATGATGTGTCTTGGCATTGGTCTTTTGAGGTTCATTTTGTTTGGGACTCCGTGAGCTTCTTGGATTTGTGTGAATTTTTTCTTCCCTATATTAGGGAAGTTTTCTGTCATTATTTCTTCAAACAAGTTTTCTATTCCTTGCTCAGTCTCCTCTCCTTCTGGCACCCCTTTACATGTATATTGTTTCTTTTCGTGTTGTCCCAAAATTCTCTTAGGCTCTCCTTCTGCTTTTTAATTTGTTCTAATAGCTGCTCTGCTTGGGTATTTTTTCCTACCTTGTCTTCTAGTTCACTGATGTGATCCTCTGCTTCATCTAATCTACTGTTGATGCTTTCTATTGAGTTCTTTACAGCAGGGATGTCACTTTTCATTTATTCTTGGTTCTTCTTCATTTCCTCATGGTTATTACACATATTGTTGAATTTGTCTTCCATTCTTCTCAACTACCATTTCTCTGAATTTCTTCTCTGACAGGTTGCTTGCCTCCATTTCGTTTACTTCCTTTTCTGGTGATGCCTGTTTCTCTTTCATATTTGGGCTGTTTCTTTGTCTCTTTATGATCTATCTTCTCTGGGTGTCTAATTATGTAGTTCTCTTTCTCCTTTCCATGAGGAGACACAGGGTTCATCTGAGTCCACGTATTTGCGAGATCTGGTGTCCCTGGGTTCCTAGCTGGTCCAGGGGTGCCTCTGTTTCAGGATTCTTGGATGTATAGGCTTGTGATAAGAGTCACTTTTCCCTTTAAGATGGCATGCTCTCCTCCACAGAGTCGCTGCTCCAGGAGAAATTTCAGCAACAAGAGGCTGCCCAGTGATCTTCCATCATCGCCAGACTGCAAACTGTCATTCCCAGCTGAATCTCCTCTGCCAATTCGGGCTGGATGTTACTCGTTTCAGCTTCTCACCCAATCTGCTCTTGGACAAGGTGCAGGACATGTCCACCTATACAGCCACCATTGTTCCTCCCTCCCTACCCTATGTTTTTTCATTTGAGCATGTAATCCATTTACATTTAAGGTAATTTCTGATAGGTACTTATTTATGGCCATTTTTATTCTTTATGCCTATGTTCCCCTCTATTCTTTCTTTTTCCAGCAGTCCCTTTAACATTTCTTACAATACTGTTTGTGTTGCAATGAATTGCAGTAGTCTTTCTTTTTTTGTCTGGGGAGCTCTTTATTTTGTCTTCAATTTTAAATGATAGTCTTGCTGGGTAGTATAGTCTTGGTTTAAGAACCTTGCTTTTTTTTACTTTGAATATTTCATGCCATTCCTTTCTGGCATGAAGTGTTTCTGTTGAGAAATCTGCTGACAATGTTATGGGAACTCCCTTTTAGGTAATTGACTAACTCTCTTAATACATTTAAGATTATCTTTATGTCTTTAACTTTTGTAATTTTAATTATGATGTATCTTGGTGTGGGTATTTTTGGATTCATTTGACAGTGATTCTGAGCTTCTTGGATTTAAGTGACTTTTCTTTCACCAGGTTATTGAAGTTTTATGTCATTATTTATTCAAATAGATTCTCTATTTCTTGTTTTCTTTCTTCTCTTTTTGCTACCTCTGTGTTGCAGTGTTGTTATTTTTTTACATTGTCCCAAACTTCCTTTAAATCCTCATGCTTCTTCCTTTTATTTTTGCTGCTCTAATTCAGTGACTTCATTTTACCTTGTCTTTTTAAAAAATATATATATTTTTATTGATTTCAGAGTGGAAGTGAAAAGGAGAGAGAAATAGAAATATCAATGACGAAAGAGACTTATTGATTGGCTGTCTCCTACACACCCCTTACCATGGATCAAGCTTGCAACCCAGGCATGTGCCCTTGACTGGAATCAAATCCAGGACCCTTGAGTTGACAGGCCAATGCTCTCGCCACTGAGAAAAATGGGCTAGGATTCTACCTTGTCTCTTAATTCACTGATTCAACCATCTGCTTTATCTAACATACTGTTTATTCTTTCTAGTGTATTTTTTATTTCTGATATGTTATTCTTCCTTTTTTACTCATTATTTTTCATGGTTTCTATGTCCTTTCTCATGCTGTTGACTATCTTTACAGCCATTATTTTGCATTCTGTTTCTGAGAAATTGCTTGTATTCATTTTATTTAGCTCTTGTTCTGGAGATTTATCCTGTGGTTTTTTTTTTTTCATTTATAATATATTTATTTGTCTCTTTATTTTGGCTGTCCCTTGTGTAGGTTATGTGGGTCCTCCTGTTGTAATTGGATCTTTATTTCTGTTGTCCCATTCGTGGGTGGGTTTGACCCTTCACCTGGCTACTTTGAAGCTCAACACTGACCACATTATGTAAATTTTTGTACAGGTGCTAACAAAATAATACAAGCCCAAACAAAAGAAAATCAGCATACCAAAAGATCTAATTAACAGCAATAAAAACAAGTGCAACAAAAAGAATAAGAAAAGAAAAACATGACAAAAAACAAAACAATGAAAGAATAATGAAAGACAAAAATAATTAGAGAAAAACAAATTAAAATGTAGAATACTAAAGAAGTAAGAAAAATTATATAAATGTAAAATAAAATAAAAATAGGAAATAGAAAATAGAAAATAAAGGATAGTAAAAAAAAGAGAAAATATAAAATAAGAAAAGGAAACAGAAAGAAAAGAGAT
Source organism: Murina feae (assembly GCA_004026665.1). NCBI lineage: Eukaryota > Metazoa > Chordata > Mammalia > Chiroptera > Vespertilionidae > Murina > Murina feae. Next base: position 7,819 of record PVJC01049778.1, read on the forward strand.
GAAAGAAAAAGGGATAAAATTGAAATAGGAAAAAAGAAAAGATTAAAAAAGGAAAAGTGGGGTTCACCTCAGAATATTTTTGTGCTTGCTGCAATCAGCCTTTGGATATTCTGTTAGTGAACATAGGTGGATCCTGCTCTGATGTTGTCTGAATCTGGTCACTTGGTATGTCACTTGGCTTCCCGTGAGGTACTCTAGAGATTGGATCTGCCTTGAGTCTCATGTTTGAATTTTCCCACTCTGTGCTGCTCTCCCTTCCCTCATGGAACTGCACTTAAAGGAGGTGACCGGTACCTGGTATGGGCGATTCAAGTTATGTTTTGTTGGGTGTGGTGCCTGAAACTTGTACAGAGGGAAGGGGGTCACAGAAACTTTATCTCCTTCCCAGAGCTGTATGGGCTGAACTCACTGGAGAGCTCAGATATTCTTCCCCATAATTTAGCTACAGAGCTCAGCACATGCCCACATGACTCTGGGACAGAAGCTTATATGCAAGACACAGTCACAAAAACTAGCTGTGCATGGCTCCCTGGAACCCACAAGTTACCTAAATAAGCAGTAGGGTATCAAAAAACAGTAAAAAAAAGCCTCATTTGGCACTCCAATCTTTCTGTGCTGCTGGCCCCTGCAAGGCAGGGCTGCAATTATAGCTCCACCCAGGCTCTGCACAGGCCAAATGTCTCAGGGTGGGTCCAAATTTCCAGCCCTTAAGTTTTCCCCTTTGCCTTGGAACACAGCAAGATGGCAAAGACTGAGTAGTTCAGTAGGTAGGGTGAGGTGTGACACATTTTTCTTGATATAGGCAAGACTGACCCTTTTTCCCAGGCCACACAGTCTAGTCTTCAACCAGATCTCTTTTCTGAGTCCTTCCAGAAAATAGAGGGCCACTCAAATTATCTGCTGGATGTACTCTTTGCCTGGTTGGAGCACTGATACATGGACCCTCCAGCAATCATAGACCTGAGCGAAATTCCCAGGCTGGTGTTGAAATAATAGGATCACTTTCTTTCTTGGGATGGTGGGCTTAGAGTTTCATAGGTACAGTGAATCCCCACTGATTTTCCACTGCCTGATGCCACATGGGCTCCCCTACCCATCTCTGAGGCTCTGGATTAGGGCCGAGACTCCATGCTCCTAGGGAAAAACAGCTCCGCTGCTGCAGTATCCCTCCAGCTTCTCAGCCATGCACCTGTGTGAGGAGGCTCACCCTCTCCATGTCTTCCCTTGTCTTCCTTTGTGTTTTTGTTTATAAAATTTCAGATCAGCTACACTTCAACTGGTTTTTCAAATTGATTGCTCTGCAGTTTAGCTTCAAGTCCAGTCCTGGGCTGGGAGCTAACAGATGGAGCTTCTAGCTACTCTGCAGCCATCTTGGAATCCTCAGTTCTCATTCTTGCTGACAAAATGTCTTGGAAGATTCATAGCGTGTTGAAAGTCACAGCAGAGGTTGGTTGGCAAGGGTTCAAGTAGAGAGCACATGAGAAGGCCTCTCAGCCATTATTTCTTTAAATAAACTTTCTTCACCTTTCTCCCACACTGTGGAACTCCAATAATATTTAATTATTGATTTTAATGGTATATTGTAGTTTTTGTAGGATTTCTTCACTGTCATTGTTTTCCTTAGACTGTATAGTTTCAAATGATCTGCCCTCTACTTTACAGATCTTTCTTCAGAATGATCATTGTGGTATTGATTTTCTCTATGGGATGTTTTTATTTCATTCATTGTATTCTTCAACTCCAAAATGTATTCTGTTTGATTATTTTTTGTGATTTCTGTCTATCTGTTAAACTTCTTATTTTGTTCATGTACAGTTCTTTTGATTTTGTTGAATTGTCTCTGTGTTTTCTTGTAACTCAGAGCTTTTTTGGTTTCTTTTTTTAAAATTATTACTGTTTAAAGTATTACATATGTCCCCCTTTCCACCAATTGACTCCCACTGCTACCACTCCCACCTCCTAGGACAAGCCCTTACTGCCTTAGTGTCTGAGTCCATTGGTTATGCTAATATGCATGCATACAAGTACTTTGGTTAATCTCCTACCTACCCCCCACATCCATACCCTGCCTTCTTTCTGAGGTTGGAAGGTCTGATCAGTGTTTCTCAGTCTTTTTTCACCATTTCTTCTACTTGATACTTATTGTTTTGTAATAGGATCCATTAGATGTCTTTGGGAAAGACCTTAACACCAGTTTTTTACACCACTCTGATGGATAGTGCAAATTGGTATCTTGAAAGTAGCTGCTTTTTCTTGCATGGAAAATTTTCCATTAAGCTCTGGATTGTGCCATGACATCAATTAAGTTCCTAATTAAGTTCACTTCTTTCATTATTGAGCCAAACTATCCAAAACTCTATGGAATCTTTGAATCACTAGGAAAAGCAATTGTGAGGTCGTGGCATACTTTTTCATTAAATGTCAGGAAATTATGCTACATTGTAATGCCAGGGATATGCTTAGATTTAACAGTAGTCATTGGGTATAATTTCCTGTTTAGGGTCTACACAATTTTCAGTGACTAACTACTTTACTTTCTGGTTTCTCTTTCCTGTGTTTCTTTTTCTAAAGGTAAGTATCTATATTTTTTATTTTCCTCCCCCCGCTGCCCCACTAAGGTATAGCATACTTTGTATTTTCTTTTTTATTTTTTAATTTTTTAATTACATAAAGTATTACAAAGATTAGTACAAATATCTCTTTTTTCCCTGCCTTTCCCCCAGCCTCCCCTATCTCCCAGTGATTTGTGTCCATTGCTTATGCTTAAATGCATGCATAAAAGTCCTTTGGTTGATCTATTACCTCCCCCAACCCCCTCCCCCCCGGTTCTTGTTGCTTTAATTTGACAGATTGTTTGATGCTGTTCTGCCTCTGAATCTGTTTTTGTTCACCAGTTTATAATGGTTATTATTATCCATAGATGAGTGAAGACATGTGGTATTTTTCTTTCATTGTCTTGCTTATTTCACTTAGCATTATGCTCTCCATTTCCATCCATGCAGCTGCAAATGATAAGAACTCCTTCCTTTTCACAGCAGTATAGTATTCCATTGTGTAGATGTACCACAGTTTTTTAATCCATTTACCTGCTGATGGACACTTAGGCTGATTCCAAATCTTAGCTATGGTAAATTGTGCTGCTATGAACATAGGGGTGCATACATCCTTTCTGATTGGTGTTTCTGTTTTGGGGGGGATATATTCCTAGAAGTGGATTACTGGGTCAAATGGCAGTTGCATTTGTAGTTTTTTTAGGAAACTCCATACTGTTCTCCACAGTGGCTGCACCAGTCTGCATTACCACCAGCAGTGAACGAGGGTTCCTTTTTCTCCGCATCCTCTCCAGCACTTGCCGTTTGTTGATTTGTTGATAATAGCCATTCTGTCAGGTGTGAGATGGTACCTCATTGTTGTTTTGATTTGCATCTCTCAAATGATAAGTGACTGAACATGTTTTCATGTCTCTCAGTCTTATTTATGTCTTCTTTTGAAAAGTGTCTATTTATGTCCTTTGCCCACTTTTTGATTGGGTTGTTTATCTTCCTTTTGTTAAGTTGTATGAGTTCCCTGTAAATGTTGGAGATTAAACCTTTATCATAGATATCATTGGCAAATATATTGTCCCATGCGGTGGGTTTTTATTTCTGTTTTTTTCTCTCACTTAAGTTTATCTCTTAGCAATCTTTCCAAATTTGGTTATAGCAATTTTTATTACTTTCAGAGTTGTATGTATAACTCTTTGTTAAAGTTATACACCATAGTTTATTTTAAATTTATCTTTATTGTTCAGATTATTAGAGTTGTTCCTCTTTTTTTCCCCATAGCTCCCCTCCTCCCATTTCCCACCCCAACTTCTGTCCTTGCCCCCCCACTGTCCTCATCCATAGGTGTACAATTATTGTCCAGTCTCTTCACGCACCCCCAACACCCTTAACCCTCCAAAATTGTCCATCCACTCCATTCTATGCCTCTGATTCTATTCTATTCACCAGTTTATTCTGTTCATGAGATTTTTTATTCACTTGATTCTTAGATTCACTCGTTGATATATATTTGTTGTTGATAATTTTTACTTTCCTTTTTCTTCTTCCTCATTCTCAAAGGATACCTTTCAGCATTTCATATAATACTGGTTGGGTGGTGATGAACTCTTTTAGCTTTTTCTTGTCTGTGAAGCTCTTTATCCGACCCTCAATTCTGAACGATAGCTTTGCTGGGTAAAGTAA
>PVJC01049779.1:0-12041 GCA_004026665.1 Murina feae
GTATAGCCACTTTCCAAGCTGCTTTTCTCTCATTAGGATTCCCATGGGAAGTAAAGACTGACAACGGGCCATGTTACACAAGCTCCCAATTTCATCGCTTTCTAAACTCATATAACATCAAACACACCACTGGAATACCATATAACCCACAAGGACAAGCCATCATTGAAAGATTACACAGAGAGCTTAAAATCCAAATTCAAAAAGAGAAAGAGGGGATAATAGGAAGTAACCCACATACTATACTAACACAGGCTTTAACCACATTAAACTTTTTTCATTTTGATAATCATGGACTCCCTCCAATATACAAGCACTGGGGAGGTCTTCGGAATCTTCCAACAACCCTTCCCCTGGTCCGATGGCGGGATTCCCTTTCAGGAATATGGAAGGGCCCTGATCCACTGTTAACCCAGGGGAGAGGTTTTGCTTGTATCTTCCCAGAAGGTGAGAGACACCCCCTCTGGATTCCAGTGAGAGACATCAAGCCACACATCTTAAGAGATGAGTCAGAGGCCAGTCACCCCACCAGTGGCAGAGATGGAGGACCTCTCACTTGATCCTGAGGCAGAAGGGCTCACCCGATAACGTGGGGCGATATCAAGGCGCTACAGGAGCAGGGGGTACGAATGGCACCAGAGGAGAATCCTTCAGCAGGGACTCTATTCTTATTAATGTGTGCTATCATCACTGCCAACAGTACAAGAGCACACGGATAGACACTATAGACCATGGTGCCACACCCTGGGGTCTCAATGCCTGTGGGGACCGATAGTCTCCAATTCCCTGTTGCCCGAGCCTCTAACTGTTCAGTGGGGCTCCCTTGTGATAGGGCCAGACACAGTGAGATTTCTTGGAATGGAACCTTATTCTGTAATCCTTTCAACCACCAGGTGTTAAAATGGTCAACTACTCTTAACACCTCAGAGGGCAGCTGGGAGGGCAATGTTACTAAACAGACCAGTAAGTCCACCCAGCATTTCTTTCAGCCCTGCTTCAGGCCCCCTTTCCTTTTTCTCATAAGCAATGAGAGCTCTTTTGATTGCACCACCGCAAAAATGTATCTTACTTTGGGTTTCAGCCACCTCACTTGGCTAAACCGCGCTAACCTATTCATTTGGGCTACCCTAGCTGGTATAGCATTCTTCCTCTTCCGCTGTATGTTCACCATGATAGCCCGAATAAAGGCACAGCAGGTCATGATAATACACATCCAACTGGCGCTAATAAAGAAAGGAAGGGGGAGATGTAGGTAGAGCACAGGAAGTTTTGTCTCGGAGCAGTGGCTGATGCAATGCTGTGAGCGCACTCCAGCAATTCAAATCTTTCTAGCACACCAGGAAGATGGCAACGCCCGCCTGAGCCCCTCCCAGAGCCGCCTACACAGTACCCTGACCTTTATGCTCATTGACTCCCTAAGAAGACCTGGTGTTCCATGAGTGGCTACCTCCGCTAATATATACCGCTGTATTCCTCAATAAAATTAGACCTGCGTCACAGAACCTGGTCTCCGGAGTCGTGCATGCAAGCGTCCTAGCGCTAGGGGCTCCGTCGTCCTCACCCCTGGGAAATCCCCTGCTTCACAGCACCTATGTAACCAATACACTATATCGTGTCTGTAATTAGATATATGCAATCAGAAGGGTTTTAATTCTCAAAACAGTTAAGAAAATATATGTTAGATTAAAAATGGCAGCAGAGCTCTAGCTGGTTGAGCTCAATGGATAGAGCATCAGCCTGCAGACTGAAGGGTCCCAGGTTCGATTCCAGCCAAGGGCACATGTCCGGATTGCAGGCTCGATCCCCAGTGGGGGGCATGCAGGAGGCAGCCAATCAATGATTCTCATCATTGATGTTTCTTTTTCTCTCTCCCTCTCCCTTTCTCTCTGAAATCAATAAAAAATATATGTTTAAAAAATGGTCACAGAGTAGGAGGAAGCTTCACGGACATGTTCCCAGGAACAAGCTGGAATTACAACTGAAATGCGGAAAGGCTTCCTGAATAATCAATGGAAAACTCACAGGAAAGAACCCGATTCCCAAGGACCAAAGGGGGAGACCTCATAGAGACTGGTAGGAGGGGCAGAGGTACAAAAGGGCTGGCTGGGCACCCACAGATGGTAACTGAAATCCCGGAGAGATATCTCATCTGTGGGGGATGCCACTGAGAACTCTGGGATCTAATCCCGAAGCTGGGCTCCCCAGCAGAGAGCACCAAACTGAGGAGGGTACCCACATAACATTTAGCTGTGAAAAGCAGAGGGGTGCTGTCTGCCAGGGAGTGGCAGCTTAAAGTTCAGGCACCCTCTTAAAGGGTCAAAGCACAAAAATACCCTGTGCAGCCACCACCTTGTACTCTGGCAGAGGAGGGTGAAGTGGACTGGAGCTGTGAGAGCAGAAGAACCCAGGACTGGGGACTCAGGAGACAGAGCTCAGAAGGCAGACACCCCGAGTTTCCTGGGCTGAGTCATTGTCCAACAAATTGCAGTGCTTTGTATACAGCAAAAATTCAGGAATAAAAGGGTCAAAAGGAGATCCTTCTTTATTTAATTACGTATGCATTCTTTATAATAAAATTTATTAAACAATTGCTATGTGCCACATAATATGCTAAAATTTTGGAAAGAAGGATGGGGGAAGGAAGTCAACAGTGTCAGATACCATGCTAGACATTTTACACCCATTATCCTAATTAACCCTTCAATCACCCCACAGAATCCGCTATCATTCTCCTCATTCTATAAATAAGAAAAATGAAGCTAAGAGTGTTGAAATAACAGCTAGCTAGTATCAGACACAAAACTTGACTCCAGACTGGTCTGGTGTCCTCTTTCCTATACCACGAAAGAAGAATATGTAAAAGATCTAAGGGAAAGGGGGTTTTGAAGATTCCACATCTTAAAATTTTAACTATACTGCACTCCACGTATTCATACAAGCTAAGAGAACTAAGGCAAACTCCTTATGGTAACTGTATCTACCTATTTGGTCTCTTTTAATTACAGATGAAAAGAAAATCCATTAAAACAGTCAGAGGATTTATTGACCAGGTAACTGATAACTCCAGAATAGTTTTAAGGTGGCTTGATTAAGGACTCAAATGTTGTCACCAGGCTCTTTCACCATCTCTTACTTCTTCTTTCCCCCACGTAGACTCACTTCTTTGATAGCCTTCCCCTTGTGCAGCAAGACGGCTGAAGTAGCTCCTGAAGAACAATCCTCCTTCTCAAAAATCCCCAGCAAAAATGTGACAATAAGTGGGTACTGGTTAGTCAAAGAAGCAGATGTACACATTACCTGTCAGAACTAAATACAAGATCTAAAATTGATCTGCACAAATACTGTTACAATATCAAATAAAACTGTGAATTCTTGGACTATCTAAATTATTACCTATGACCTCTATCTTGAAATACTGCCTAATGTTAGCATTTGTTTCTTGGTCTGTCTTTGATTTAAAAAAAAAATTTTTTTTAATTTAAGTTATTACATACATGTCCTTATCCCCACATTACCCCCCATCTCCCTACTCATGCCCTCACCCCCCTGCTGTCTATGTCCATTGGTTAGGCCTATATGCTTGCATATAAGTCCTTTGGTTGATTTCTCCCCCTTACCCTCCTCTACCTTCCCTCTGAGATTTGACTGTCTGATCGATGCTTCTCTATCTCTGGATCTGTTTTTGTTCATCAGTTTATGTTTTTCATTATATTCCATAAAAGAGTGATATTTATCTTTCTCTGACTGGCTTATTTCACTTAGCATAATGCTTTCCAGTTCTATCCATGCTGTTGAAAATGGTAAGAACTCCTTTTTTACTGCAGCACAGTATTCCATTGTGTAGGTGTACCACAGTTTTTTAATCCACTCATCTACTGATGGGCACTCAGGCTGTTTCCAAATGTTAGCTATGGTAAACTGTGCTGCTATGTTGTCTTTCATTTTTAAGGAACTTTTGATTTCTAGGGAATCGTCATGTCTATTACTCTAATGCAAAGAGAAAACTATCTTCTCCAGAAAGCAGCAACCCTACCAATCAATCACAAGGTGTATTCCCTAATAAAGTTACTAGGGAAAAGATGGTGTCCTTTCTTCATCATATCCCAAGTTATTAGTTCAAATGAGCCTTATACTTAGATGCCCTAAGATCTCCTCAATAACAGTGCACCTTCCACAATCTGTATTTCAAGCAACCATTCTGACCACCATTTTCTAACTTCCTGGTTCTCTCCTCAGCACTTCAACAATCCTTCCATCACTTCAAATCACTGACTCTTACATCTTACACTGCTCATCCTCACTTCTCGTTAAAGGACCTACATTTCATAGTTCATCATTACAATTCCATTGGCCCTATCTCCATCATGCTGGCCTGGCAGAACCTTAATCCTGATTACACCCAATCTGTACTACTATTTTTTCATTAATTTATTTATCTATTTACTAGAGGCCCGATGCACAAAATATGCACAAAAGTGGGTCTTCACAGCCACGGGCAGCTACCTGGATGTAATTAACATTAGTATGCTTTTATTATTATAGATTATTATAATACTAGAGGCCCAAAGCATGAAATTCATGCAGGAGTAGGCCTTCCTTTCCCTGGTTGCTGGCACCAGCTTACCTTTGGATCCTGGGACCTGGGCTTCCCTCCAACCACCAGCACCTGGGATCTGGGCTTCCCTTGCAGAGGGAGGCCCCACCACCTGCTGCAGCCTGCCGGTCAGTGGCCTGGGCCTCTCTCCTTAGGGCTATTGTGGGGTCCCCCAATTGATCACCCCTCTGGTCAGTGGCCTGGGCTTCCCTCTGCGGGGTGATCATGGGGTGAGGGCTGGGCCTCCAACCAATTGCATCACACCCACCTTGGCTGGCCTGGCACCAGCCTGGATGGTCATCCAGATGGTTGTTCTGCTGTTTGGTCAATTTGCATACTATGCTTTTATTATGTAGGATTATAGATTATTTGATATTACTGTATTCTTCCTCTTCCACATTTGTATCTGGGCAGCTGAAGAAAAACTCACAATCATGCTAAATAGTCTCACCTGAAATATATGACTACTAACATCAAGTAAGCCCTTCAAGATGCCTGGCAATTTAACCCCAGCTCCCTAATCAACTCACTCTTCCACTGCAGATGGCCACATGTTCTCTTCACTCTCAAACCTATGATGCCTCTTCCTTTCCTCCTCCCTCCGTGCTAATAACCTCATTTCCTCTTCCACTGAGAAAAGACAGCAATAAAAAGAGAGCCTCGCGCAGCTGAAGCAGCTCAATTGGTTGAGGATTGTCCATGCACCAGTGTTGCCAGTTCAACTCCCGGTCGGGGCACATACCTGGGTTGCGGGTTTGATCCACGGGAGGAGGAACGTAGGAGGACAACTGATCAATGTGTGTGACCCTTCCTCTCTCTAATAAGCATGTCCTCAAGTGAGGATTATAAAAAACAAAAACAGAGAACCTCTAATACCACTTAGCCACAGTTGGGGTCTTTTATTCTGCTTTCCCCTCTTAAAACATTACATAAAATATGGCTGCCACTTATACATGAATTTCTTTCCCTGTAGTTTAAACATCTTTCTTTCAATTCTACCCTTTCTCTCCCTGCCCATGTGCTCAATGGTTAGTGTCGCCCCACATACCAAAGGGTCCCAGGTTTAACCCAGTCAAGGGCACATACCTGGGTTGCAGGTTCAATCCTTGGCTCCAGTCAGGACTAGTGCAGGAGGCAACCAATCGATGTGTCTCTCTCACATGGATGCTTTTCTTTCTCTCTCTGTTTCTCCCCCTCCCTTCTTCCCTCCATTCTCTCTAAAAGTCAATGGAAAAGATGTCTTCAGGTGAGGATTAACAACCACAAAATTTTCTACCCTTTCTCTCCTCCATCTCCTTCTCATTCCATCAGGAAAACAAGGAGAGCAGCTAACACTCGGAGTGCTTACTGAATGTGGCAGGGACTCTAAGATGCCCCCCTCCCCGCCACCTATTCACAAAACTCTATAATCGCCTCTGCTTGAATGAAAATGGGTCCTGTGACTTGTTTCTTTCTATTCAATACAATATGGCAAAGGTGGGAGGAGGTTACTTCTGTGATTAGGTGACTGCAGTCCTGCTTCCTGCTGTTGATTCCTGGTAAGTTATTCTTTATTTTAGTTAGTGTATCCTTCACTTCTGACTGGTCCTTTTTTATGCTGTTGACTAAGTTCACTGAGCAACAGTGTTTTGAGCTCCGCATCTAGTAGACTGCTTGTCTCCATTTTGTTTAGTTCTTTTCTGGAGTTTTGTTCTGTTCTTTCATTTGGGCAACCTCCCTGTGTTTGCTTCTATGTATTAAGTAGATTTGCTACGTCTCACAGGCTTGATAGCATGACCTAACAAAGTAAGTGTCCTGAAGCGTCAGTGGCACAGCCTCCCTGATCATCTAAGCTTGGTACTTGAGTTTTTCTTTAGCTGCTCAGATACAAATGTGGAAGAGGAATAATATAGTTAATCCCGGGGTAAATCCCTCCCATTGATGTATCAACAGCAATAAAGGCTCAACTACAATAGGAGAGTGTAAAGCTCACACAGGAGGTAGGGGTAGGGTGGGGGTGGGGTGGTCAGAGCACACCTCAAGGGCTGGCTCTGACCACAAACCACCAACCTCTGACCACTGTGGAGGATCAGCTGTGCAGGGACCCACCACGCAGAGCAGGACTTACTTCTGCAAGGCTCTGGTGTCTGCTGAGTCTGCTCCTTGAGTATGTTGCTTGTGGAGATAGTTGGGTGGTGATGCTTCGACATGGTCTGAAGCTGTCCACCGTGGCCTCCCAGGAGGTGCAGGTCAAGGTCAGCTACTGGGTTCTGCCCAGGGCCACCTGGCATGAGCTATAAAGTGATCTGCAGATAGCTGCTTCTTGTGCTGGGCTTGGAGATGCCCAGATGAGGCCAAGCTGTGAACCAAGGCTGGCCTCTGCTAGTGCCAAGCCTGGGGCCACTTAGTGAGATGTACAGGGCTCACTGAGGCCAGATGCTGCCTATTGATGAGATTTCAGAAAAATCTGAAGCATGAGCCAAAACAGGCCATTGGTATGGAAAAGCCACTGGAAACAGTTTGTATGGGACGGGAAATTGGGTGGGGTGGATCCAACAGTGTGAGCCAGGTTAATGAAATCTCAGATAGGGCTCCCCATCTGCTGGCTTTGTGGGGGAAGGGCTCATCAAAGGAACAATGGCTTCTGCCAGCACTTCTGTCAGGGAGAGAGCTGCCTCTCCAGTTGCCAGTTCTCACCCAGAATTGATTCACCACACAATTCAGTTTCTCCCTTATGTCTCAGGTGCCTTTCAAGCTGCTGTCCCCACTTCCCATGCTATTACTCATCTACTTTGCAACAAATGATCCTGAAAGATTGTAACTAAGGTGTTACTTATAATGAGAAATATTAATGTTATAGCGCCGCAATTTCAACTTTTTTTTTAATCTCATGGCACACATAAACTAATGACTAAAATTCTGCAGCACACTAAAAAATATACATTTTGCCGATCTGACAAAAAAAAGGGTATAATCTTGATTCACAAAATAATAATAATAATAATAATAAGTAATTACATATCCTTTGCTCCAAAGTGATTTTTTTAAAAATCAGATGCCTATACTTCTATATTAGGATTTCTGGTACCAAGAATTAACCAATCAGACTCAAGCTTAATATGCAACTCTATTATATGACCTATATATTTATGGTTCAAGACAGGGCATTCACACCAGACAGTTATTGTTGTATTAGCTGTTGTCATTTTTTTTATTTGACAATTTTTTAAGGGAAAAGAGGTTAGTGCCCTGACTAAATAGTCAGGTATTGCATGTTTTTTAAAATTCTAGCGGCATACCAGTTGAAAATCGCTGGTATAGAGAAAAGACTTGAAAGTGGTATATGGTTCTATTCACTTTCTAAACAAATATTATATTTTAATATCGCACAAAGGAAGCTGAAAATGAAATTCACCATTACAATTTGATTCACTCACATAATTTATTCCTATAATTCTGAGATGAAAATCCGGTATGCTCAAGATATGGGCATGAAAATCACACTGCATGTTAACACCAGGGAAATGAAACAAGTACAAACTATCTGACAGGTATGCAAATCAAACCCCATCGCCTGTTGGAACTCTTTAAACTAAAGCAAAAATAAGAGCTGTCAAATAAAGGTGGAAGCAGAATGAATTTTAGAAGGAAAATTGTTTGCTAGAAATTCTTGTCCTCTTTCAGAGATAATATTGAAAGAGGACAAGAACTGTCAAGAAAGTCCCTTCACAACACCCTGGAAAGATTTCCAAACCAGTTATGTATTTTCTTTTTTATTGTTAATTCTCACCTGAGGCTATTTCTTTTCCACTGATTTTTAGAGAGTGTGCCAAGGAGGGGGAGAGGCAGAAGGAGAGAGAAACAACAATGTGAGAGAGACACATCACAAATGGCTGCCTCCCACATGTACCCTGGACCAGGGCTAGGGATCAAGCCTGCAACTGAGGTACTTGACCTCAACCAGAATCAAACCCAAAACCCTTCAGCCTGAGGGCAGACACTCTAACCACTGAACCAAACCGGCCAGGGCTGTATTTTCTTTGATACATAACATTAGAAAAAGAAATACTGTATGCCAAGTTGATATGAGGAGGCAATGATAGTACAAACAATAAACAATGAAACATTACAACTACCTTTATAAAACCAACAAATTATTGGCTTGAGCTCTTTTCAAAGAGACAAATTCTATTCAAATGGCTATATGAGATCACTAAATTTTTTAACTTCTTCATTTTAGACTCATTACATTCTTTCACATTCTTGTTTAGTCAATCACCAAATCCCGACAACTTACTGAAAAAGTTTCCCTAACTCCTCAGACTTCATTATCACATACCTATAATCCTACGATAATTTTCTAATTTTGTCTGTTTATCTTACCTTCAAGCTTAATGTGTTTTTTTTTCTGAATCACCTGCACCCCTGCCTTACTCAAAACACCCCAAAAGGTTCCTCACTTCCTATAGATTAAAGATATTCCAATTTCACAATATAAGTATGAGGGCCCAACGTTTTTTTACACAGCCCCTCTGCTCTAACATAATAATGTTTTCCAGGTCACACCACGTTAATATGCATTTCAGTATTGCATCTCTGTTCCACTCCCCATGGCATCCTATACTATGCCTATACTTTGCCTATACTATACAAATCCTAAAGGTAACAACATTTACTGAGCATTTACTATGCTCCAATCATAAATGCATCACCTAAAGCTCTACCTTTTTTTTTTTTTTTCAAACTCTTTCTTTTCAATCTTCAATAAAGATCTCCTCCCTAATGTTTCTTCTCCATTTAGCACCCAGGGGAGAGAAATGCTCATTTATTCCATATTTTCAAGTCATACTGAGGTAGCTGTGCTAAGTCAAACCCAGAGACTAAGGCCAGGCTTGAAAAGTAATGCATCATTCATCCATTCATCACATATCTGTTAAGCAATCACCATGTGCGAAACATAATTCAGGGCTTGACAGGCGAGGATCCTATGCTCATGGAATGTGCGTGGGCCCGCAAGCGCAGGGAGAGGGAGGCGACCAACACTGAACACATGAACACAGAATCACGTCAGAAGTGAAAAGTGCGCTGAAGAATACCAGGTGTGACCTGTTGGCAAATGAGCTCCTTTGGAAGTTGGGCAGGAAGGGCCTCTCAGATCTACTCGATAACCCAGCCATATGATAAAAGTTTTTAAAAATTTAACAAACCATTTTCCTAGAGGCTCCAAGACTCATAATCACATTTTGAACATATTATCTTATGAAGTTCTCATAAAAAAACAACACTCACCGGTGTGAAAAAGCAAAGCACAAATACTGTGCTCACTAAGAGCTAAATCAAGATAGCTCTCTTCACAAAAAAACTTTTCTTGACGGTCTGTTTCAGGCGACCCAGCGTGCCCTGAAAGCACACTCAAATCCCTCGGCTCTCCCGCGAACTGCAGCGAGGACCATCGGCCGAGCACACTCACTGCGAGTGCGGGGACGCAGAGCAGTGCTACCTTCGGGCAGGGAAACGCCAGCAGCGGTTCTCAACCTGTGGGTCGCGACCCCTTTGGCGGTCCAACGACCCTTTCACAGGGGTCGCCTAAGACCATCCTGCATATCGGATACTTACATTACGATTCATAACAACATTACAGTTATGAAGTAGCAACGAAAATAACTTTCTGGTTGGGGGTCGCAGCATGAGGAACTGTATCTGAAGGGCCAGAAGGTTGAGAACCACTTGCAGACTCTCGACTTCCTACAGGTTTCTGACTGCCATCAGTTTCACCAAAAGGTGTAGGCATCCTTCGGCCTGGGGTAAACCGCACCGCTCGAATCGGGACACCAAGACGGAGCCCCCGAAAACCCGGGTCCATGCCCGGCGCGGTCGGACTCGGGCTGAAGTCACAGCAGTGCCCTCACCTAACTTCCTTGTCTGAGAGCGAGCACAGCAACGAGCCACGCCTCTCTACCCGTGTGAGGATGACCATCAGGAACTTTCAAAGGTGCACGAAGTAACTTAAACGACTCAAAGCAGGAGGAGCGCGAGCCTGAGCCGCGCGAGCCTCACCTTGACCAGCCACACGCCGGTGTTCTGCTTGGCGCCGGTCAGGTCGAGTTCCCCACGCTCGGCCATGGGGCTGCTGCCGGAAGAGGAGCGCGACCCACAGCAGGGCTCGGGGGCTGGGGGCTCGGGGGCTGGGGCTCAGGGGCTGGGGGCTGGGGCGAGTGTCCCGAGCACGACGTGAGCCGCGGAGAGAGGCCCACGCTCCAGCGCCCACCTGCCGGAAAGGTGGAAACCCCGGGAACGAGGAAGACGCGGCTGTGAGCCGGGAACTGCGCTTGCGCACTCTCACCGTCAGTACGGCTCGCTGGTGCAGACAAACTTCCTGCCGGCAAACTTTTTTTTTTTTGAGTGGGCGTGGCTACTGGTGCCTGCCAAGTCCGAGGGTTTAAACAGAGGGGATGGGCCAAAGACCGTCGGCGATGCATTTAAAGACGAGGCCAACAGAACTGCAAGAGGAAAGCGTCAAGACAGAAAAATAGAGCTCAGAGAGACAAAGGCTGTCGATATAAGTCCAACCTTGCCAAGGAGAGACAGCATTTGGGGGACAGTGTTATAGTAATAAATAAATTTTGGCCCCAGTTGGTTTGGCTCAGTGGATAGAGCGTCGGCCTGCGGACTGAAAGGTCCCAGGTTCGATTCCAATCAAGGGCATGTACCTTGGTTGTGGGCACATCCTCAGTAGGGGGTGTGCAGGTGGCAGCTGGTCGATGTTTCTAACTCTCTATCCCTCTTCCTCACTCTCTGTAAAAAATCAATAAAATATATTTAAAAATAAATAAATTATGGGAATTAGCACAAGTGGGCATGGGGATCAGACTAAGTAGCCCTTGGGTATACTGAAAACATGCTGTTTCTAAACCTGAAGAAAAAGCAGTATCTCAACTGAGAGGCTAACCTGAGCAACTCCGATTAAGTAAACAGAGGACACTCAGACTCCAAAACCTGGTGTCCATGTGATTAGATTAGTGACAATAGACTTGTAAGAGACAAACCTGATTGTTAAACTCCCCTGCTTAAACAGTTTCCTCTCTCTCTTCTTGCCTCTAGAATAAAATTCAATCCTGTCTACACAGGTCCTCTCAATTTCATCACTACTACTCAATCCAACACACATCCAACTACACTGAGCCCATCAGATCTCCCCAAAAATGTCAATATCTTCCTCAGTTTTTTTCAGAGCCTCTGCATGCTGGATCCTCTTTACTCTGATGCTCTATTCTGCCCTTACCCTCACTCTCTCCCCATCCGCTGATGGGCCAACTCCCACTTACTAGTAGGTGCCAAGGCTAATAGAAGTGTCATGTCCTCTGAGGCCTTTTATCATCTCCTCCAGAGGAAGTTCATTTTGCTTGACATCACAGTATAATATATATGTTTACATACTGCCTTTTCTTTCTAGTCTATGAGCACCTCC
>PVJC01049780.1:0-12086 GCA_004026665.1 Murina feae
CCTCCTGCAGGCCTTGCCCCAGTCACTCCCCGACACAGGCAGGGCCGCGTCCTCCGAGGTGTCTGCCAGCTGCACGGGCGAGTGCAGGAGCCCCTCGCTGCCCACGCCCAGCGAGCACTCCGCGGGCTCCGGGCCCCTCTCGTCCGGGCTGGAGCCCTCGTCCCCGGCCTTGGCGTTGCAGAGGAGCAGGGACCGGGACAGGGACCGGAGCTTGGCCGGTCTCCGGCTCCGGGGGGCGCAGCCGCGCGGCTCCATGCGCAGCGGGGAGGGGGCGCCCCCCTTCTTCCTCTCTGGGGCCCGGGGTGCACGGGGGGCGACGGGGCTGGGCCTGGCCACCCCCTCACAGGTCCCTGGAGGAGAGAGGAAGCAGGAAGGACAGTGGGACCCCTGAGGACAGCACTGGGCCTGCCCTGACCCTGAGCTGAGCTGTGGGACCGGGACCTGCTGAGCAGGACAGGCGGGGGCCGCCCTTCTGTCCCCTGGCCTGTCCCCTGCCAGAGCCTCCCAGATGGGGAAACTGAGGCACAGAGAAGGGAAGCACACATCCAGAGCCGCAGGAGCCCATGGGGGGAGCCAGCGGTCATGACAGGGGCGGGGCTGGTGGGTCAGGCAGACCTGGGTCTGTGGAACTTTTAAACTTAAAGCTGGTCTTCAGGCAAAAGCTCACAGGAAGGCCCTGGCCAGTGTGGCTCAATGGATAGAGCATCGGCCTGCAGACCAAAGGATCCCGGGTTCGATTCCCAGCCAAAGGCACAGGCCCAGGTTGTGGGCTCCATCCCCAGTGGGGGGTGTGCAGGAGGCAGCCGATCCATGATCCTCTCGCATCATGGATGTCCCTCTCTCCCCCTCTCCCTTCCTCTCTGACGTCAATAAAAATCTATATATATAAAAGCCTAATATGCAAACGGTCCCCCAGGGAGTTCGGCCAGGAGACCGATCGCTCGCCATGACGTGCGCTGCCCACCAGGGGCCAGCATGGAATGAAGGAAGGCTTGGGCCAGCAGCCAGAAGGCCCTGGTTGGCCCTGGCCACCAGCCAGGCCTGGGGACCCTACCCATGCACGAATTTCATGCACCGGGCCTCTCGTAAGAAATAAGTTTTAAAAGGTCACAGGAAATGCAGACCATGGCAGTGGTCAGAAGGCAAAGGGGAGACTGAGTCGCACCTGCCTGGCCCCTGCATGCCCTGGTGACGCTGCAGCACCTCAGAGACACGCCAGGACTCAGCGCGTGGGAAGGCCCTGCATCCTGCCCACGGTGCCCAGGCGAGGAGCCCACGACCAGGAACAAGGGGAGCTGGGCAGGTCCGTGGCCGACCTGTGTGCCCGCCCTCGGCCTGACTCTCCCAGCCAGGACCCTCATCACCGCCCCACCTCCACCGGCACCCCGTCTCCCAGCCCCAGGGCCAGAGGCTGGTCTGCACAGTGGGTGGCTCACTCAGCCAGGCAGGCTCCGCATGGCCAGCAGGCCCCGCCTACCATCCATTTCCATGGGCGGGTGGCGAAGGGGCCTGGGACCGCCTCCAATGGAGCTCTGACTGCAACCCAAGCCACAGAGCTGCCCTGCGGCCAGAGCGACACAGTGTGGGGCACCCTGGCCGTGTCCGCTGCCTGGGCGTGGCCAGCGGCGGCGGGAAATGCAGACGTGCCAGCTGCTCAAGCAACAGCCCTTCGCAAAGCAACGCTTCCTTTTTTTCTTTTTAATTCCCACCCAAGGGTATTCCATGGCTTTTTAGAAAGAGTGGAAGGGAGAGGGAGAGACACAGAGAGACATGACGTGAGAGAGACACATGGATGGGCTGCCTCCTGCGCGCACCCCAACCAGGGCCGAGGCCGGGGAGGAGCCTGCCACTGAGGTACATGCCCTTGACCAGAATCGAACCCGGGACCCTGTGGTCGGCAGGCCGACGCTCTATCCACTGAGCCACACCGGCCGGGGCCCAATGCTTCTTCAAGGATGACTGTGTTTCAATCCCCAAGTTGCGCAAATTTATTGTTTCTGTATCAGCCTGTTATTCACCCACCAACTACAGTGACCAGCAGCAGGGAACTGAAATGAGTGAGTGCCTGTCTGTGAGCCTACTACACGCAGCAGGGCTCCTGACACCCCCACACCTGAGCAGACCGGCACATAGGGCCACCCCCTGGCCTCCAGCTCTGCCAGCAATGTCCCGTGGTGACCAAGTCAGCATTCTCAGCGACGGCTATCTCAAAACTTCACTCCCTTTCTTTTTATTAAAAAAAAAAATGTTTTTTATTGATGTCAGAGAGGAAGGGAGAGGGAGAGAGAGAGAAACATCCACGATGAGAGAGAATCATGGATCGGTTGCCTCCTGCACACCCCCTTCTGGGGATCAAACTTGCAACCTGGGCCTGTGCCCTTGACCGGAATTGAACCTGGGACCCTTCCGTCCGCAGGCCGACGCTCTATCCACTGAGCCACACTGGCTGGGACAAAGCTTCACTTTCTTAAAACAGAGACTTACCTGTCTCCTCATCCTCCTATATAATAAAAGCCTAATATGCTAAGTGTGCAGTTGACCGGTCTCCCGTTTAACCGATCGAAGCGTACTATGCTAATGATATGCTAAGCGCAGCGGTTCTCAACCTGTGGGTCGCGACCCCTTTGGCGGTCGAACGACCCTTGCACAGGGGTCGCCTGAGACCGTCCTGCATATCAGACGTTTACGTGACGATGCATCACAGTAGTGACATGACAGTTAGGAAGGAGCAACGAAAATAATCTTAGGGTTGGAGGTCGCCACCACAGGAGCTGTATTGAAAGGGCCAGAAGGTTGAGAACCACTGTGCTAAGGCCACTCAACCGCTCGCTATGACGTACACTGACCACCAGGGGGCAGACACTCTGACTGGTAGGTTTGCTTGCTGCTGGGGTCCAGCCAATCGGGAGTGAGCGAGAGGGGCAGGACACACCCTGGAGCCCTCCCAGGGTCCCTCCTGGCTGGCCAACCTCCCACATTCCCACCCCCACCCTCATGGTCCCATCGTGCACCAGTGGGGTCCCTCAGCCTGGCCTGTGCCCTCTCCCAATCCTGGACCCCTCGGGGGATGTCTTAGCGCTGGTTTCAGCCCGACCCGCAGGCCGGGCGGAGGGACCCCCTGGCGCATGAGTTCGTGCACCGAACCTCTAGCAAACAGATAACATCACCTCCCTCTTCACAGACACACACAAGTACCAGGGGGCGACTCCCCCAACTCGCCCCTGGATTTATGACTCCCCCCCCCGCCCCCCCCGCGTCCACCGTGCACACCGACCTCCTGCAGGGGGCGCTCGCCCGGCCCAGGCCAGTGCACCCGCCCTTCCCTGGACCCTCCCCAGTGCCTGTGGGCGGAGCAGCAATACCAGGAACAACCTTTCTTACCAGTCGGTCCCCACAGGCTCCGTCGAGATGCTCGTTTCACCAAAAAATACCACCGGGGCACAGAGAGGTTCAGTAACTTCCTCCCGGTCACACAGCCTCAGGCTCCACAGGGCGACCTTCGGGGAGCTTCCGGGGAAACCCACCGGAGGTTTCCCACGTGGCTCAGACCAAAGGTCAGCTCTGCCACCTGCCAGCCGCGAGTCTCAGGGATCCACCTTCCCAGGAAGCCGCCCTGCCCCTCTCGGGGACCCTTCCCCCAATAACAGCCCCTCTCGCTGTCACACGTCCCCCCCCCGACACCAGGGCTGGCGGGTCTCGCTCACGCGTGAGACCCTGCAAGGGAGGGAGGACAGACTCATCGTCTCAATCCTCGGGGCGCTTCCTGCCGTGGTTGCCACCTGCACAGGAGGTGCCCTGAACGGGACAGGGCTGGGGGCACAGACATGGAGAATGGAGAGCCCCCCACAGCGGGGAGAGTGACAACTTCCAGTCCACTGTCCCTCCTCCCTCCCCGCCCCCCGCCATCACGTGTTCACTCAGCCAGCTCCTAGGAACAGCTCCGACTGTCACCAGGCAGGCGACACTAACCCACACCCCGCAGGTTTCCACCTGGATACGACGCATTCACTCATCCCGGCTGGTGTGGCTCAGTGGTTGAGCGTCCACCTAGGAACCAGGAGGTCCGGGTTGCGGGCTCGATCCCCAGTGGGGGGCGTGCAGGAGGCAGCGATCCGCGATTCCCTCTCATCGTTGATGTTTCTCCCTCTCCCTCCCTCTCCCTTCCTCTCCGAGATCAATATAGATTTTTTTTTTTTTTTGATGCGCTAACTCGCCGAGCTCTGGGAGGGCACACAGCGCGTGGAGAGAGGGAACTCGTGGGTGGCATGTGTTTTCGCTTCTGAATTCCCAACGGTCCCACATCAAAGGCGATGTTGAAAGTGTGGCCAGTCCAGCCCAGCGGGAAACTCTGGCTTGGACTGAGGAGTGACTCAGAGATAGGAGACCAAGGGAGAGGATGTAAGATTCCTTCCGTCAAACTTTACGTTTTCTTTTTTTAAATATACACTGGTGGCCCGATGCAAAAAAACTTGTGCACTCCAGGGGAGGGGGGGGTTCCCTCAGCCCAGCCTGTGCCCTCTCGCAGCCTGGGACCCCTCGGAGATGTTCACCTGCTGGCTTAGGTCCACTCCCTGGGGCATTGGGCCTAAGCTGGCAGTCAGACATCCCTCTGGCAGCCCGGGAGCCCTCGAGGGATGTCCACTTGCCAGTGGGGAGCAGGCCTAAGCTGCAGTCGGACATCCTTAGCGCTGCTGAGGAGGCGGGAGAGGCTCCCACCACCACTGCTGTGCTGGCAGCCGTCAGCCTGGCTTGTGGCTGAGCAGAGCTCCCCCTGTGGGAGCGCACTGACCACCAGGGGCAGCTCCTGCATTGAGCGTCTGTCCCCTGGTGGTCAGTGTGTATCATAGTGACCAGTCATTCCCAGTCAGTCGTTCTGCTATTAGGGTCCATTTGCATATTACCCTTTTATTATATAAGATATTTTTTTATTGATTTCAGAGAGGAAGGGAGAGGGAGCAAGGGATAGAAACATCCCTGATGAGAGAGAATAATCAATCGGCTGCCTCCTGCATGCCCCCTACTGGAGATCGAGCCTACAACCCAGGCCTGTGCCCTTGACCAGAACCGAACCCGCAACCCCTCAGTCTGCAGGGCAACACTCTAGCCACTGAGCCAAGCTGTCTGGGGCTAATTTTACATCTTCTTCATACAGTCTCCAAGGATCTCTCGTCACACGTTTCTCGGCACCTGTTTCCATTTTGAATGGAAGCATCCTATGAAATAAAAGCCCAACATGCTAAGTGCCCGGTCAGTCCATCAACCAATCAAAGTGTAATATGCTAATGATTTGCTAAGGCCGCTCAATCCCTCGCTATGAGGTGCACCGACCACCAGGGGGCAGACAGTCAACTCGCAATCCAGGCTGAGGACACCCGCCCCCTCTGCCTGGCACACAAATTTCATGCACCGGGCCTCTAGCTGGCGAATAGGTTTCCGTGGCAACTGCTTTCACAGGCCACAGCGTTTGCACGTGCATTTCACAACCTGCAACCTCACTGACCTCCCTCGTCCGTTCCAGTAACTCCCAAACACCCGACACCCCAGGAACCACCTGCTGTCCTACGCCCCCTCTCGCAGCATCACATTCAGCATCCACATCATCTCAAAGCCCTGAGGGGGGTCACTGAGACTCACGTCAGGCCGTCCCCCGGGCCCGGACCTCACCGGTCCTTCTTGAACTTTCCCTCCCGCGCACGACACCTCCGTCTCCTGAGCCCCAGGCCTGGCGTGTGTCTTTACCCACCCCCCATGCGAAATCTCCGTCCCTCTTAAGGGCCCACTGTTAGCACCTCGCCCCCTGCCCCAACCTAGCACCACCTCGGACACCCTGTGACCCCGAAACCCTGCCCTGCACCACGCAGGCCCCCGACTCACTCGTGGGAAACCCACCCGCTCCTCAGTCCACGGTCGCCTCGTGACTAAGGGGCCCGCGTTCAAAGCTCAAAGGTGCTGCCCTGGCCGGGGTGGCTCAGTGGATAGAGCGTCGGCCTGCGGACTGAAGGGTCCCGGGTTCGATTCCGGTCAAGGGCGTGTACCTTGGTTGTGGGCACATCCCCAGTAGGGAGTGTGCAGGAGGCAGCTGATCGATGTTTCTCTCTCATCGTTGATGTTTCTCTCTCTCTCTCTCTCTCTCTCTCTCTCTCTCTCTCTCCCCCTTCCTCTCTGTAAAAAAAATCAATAAAATATATTTTTAAAAAAAATAAAAAGGATGACAGCTTTGGGTGAGAAATTATATGTCATCTCTTTCCAGATGATTCGTTTCTCTCTGTACACACACACACACACACACACACACACACACACACACACACACACTGGTGATTGGCTCGGGGCCTCTGAGGACCCGGCTTGTGCCAGGAAGCAGGGGGCATGGGGTTCCTCGTCCACACGGGGCTGGAATCTGCTGGTGACCAGGTCTCCGCGGAAAGGCACGCCGCTCACCAACCCAAAGGCCAGAGACCCCGAGGGATGAACACTTCGCCTGGGGCCTCACCTGCTCTGTGCCCGTGGAGGGGGAGGGGTCAGGGAGAGGGAGGAGCCCGGGGGCAGCAGGGAGGCCTCGGGGTGCCTGGCTTTTTCCCATGCCCTCCCTTCCTTCATCCACCTCCTCCCACACCCCTAGTCCCAGGGACGAGGCCCAGGCTGACGCATCGGAAACCCAGAACAGCCCTGGCCGGTGTGGCTCGGTGGATAGAGTGTCGGCCTGCGGACTGAAGGGTCCTGGGTTCGATTCCCGTCCAGGGCACAGACCTGGGTTGCGGGTTCGATCCCCAGTGGGGGGCATGCAGGAGGCGGCCGATCCATGATTCTCTCTCATCACGGATGTGTGTGTCTCTCTCTCCCTCTCCTTCCTCTCTGACATCAATAAATATTTAGAAAAAAAAAGAAAGAACAAATGCTCAAATCCCAAGGCTCCCACCTTAACGCCCAAAGGTTCATGGTCCCCACCTCCCTGGCCACAGGGCAGCTCGCGGGGCCTGCCTCTGCCCCCTGCCCCCCAGCCCAGCATCCAAATGTGACATGAACTTCCAGCCCCCAGACCCTCCCCCCTCTCCACGTCTCTTGGAAAAGCCAGCCCTTGTCCCAGCCAACAGCCGCCTGGTCAGTTCCGCTGCCCCAAGGGCCTCACTCACCTGGGCCCACCTGCCTCCCGGCTCACACAGCCCCCAGGACGGCCGCCTCCGGCTTCTCCCCCTCCGGCTGCCCTTGACCATCAGCCCAGGACGGGCAGGGGCCTGGGCCTGGGGCAGAGCCACTGACGAGCTTTTCCCATGGAAGCCGGTCTCTGTCCGGCCCGGCGCTGAGTGAGGGCTGGGATGCAGGAGTGAGAGCTGCCTCCGCCCCCTCCTCCCCCCCCACCCCCGCCGCACCCCTTTCCGCCCTACTCCGGACAGGTGCCCTGGGCAGGGGTGCGACCTGGCACACCTCCCGGGGCTGGGGCGCAGCCATCTGACATCTCCGCGGGAAGGTTCCTCAGAGGAGGGGCTGCGGGGCTCCGAGCAGAGCCCACCATCTGCTGGGCTGGCAGAGAACAGCGGGGCCCAGGCCAGCACCCCGCGAGGCTCCCGCCTCCCTGGACAGCCCGGCAGCAGCCACCAACCCAAAGGCCAGAGACCCCAGAGCGATGAGTATTTCGCCGAGGTGGGGGCGGGGGCGGTGAGGGGGGGCGGGCAGGAAGGAAAGGAACATTGCACGGCGCCTACTATGTGCCTAGCACACAGTAGGAGCTTTATGTCGACGTCCAGCCACGAGGTCTTGTCATCAGCCGCGTCAGGATCACCAGACCCATTTCACAGGCCAGGCAGTCGCTGCACAGAATGCGGCAAGCCCCAGCCGGTGTGGCTCAGCGGATAGAGCGTCGGCCTGCGGACCGAAGGGTCCCGGGTTCGATTCCGGTCAAGGGCACAGGCCCGGGTTGCAGGCCTTGGTCTGGAGACACGTCTGTGCGGCCTCTCTCCGCCCATGGATGCGTCTCTCTCCCATCGATGTTTCTCTGTCTCTCCCTCTCCCTTCCACTCTCTCTAAGAATCCACAGGAAAATATCCTCAGGTGAGGACTCACAATAAACAAATAGAGTCACCAAGGCCACTGCCTGGCTGTCCACAGGGCCTCGCACTGCCCATCAGGCCGGCTGTCCCTACACTCACAGGCTGCCCACCCCCCCCCCTGGGGGCCGAGGCAGCTCTGTGGCCCCTCTGGTCCCTGGTGGCGGAATCACCGTCACCAGCTAGAAACTCACTTTCTCTGTGTGCCCACCCCCCATCCCCACCCCCAAGCCCAGAGCTGAGGCCAGGCCCTTGTGTCCTGGCCCGCGACTCCCTCACACACAGCATGAGGCCCAGGAACCCCCTGGGCACGGCCTGCGAGCGCCATTGTGCGCCCAGGCACGTCTGTGCGGCCTCTCTCCGCCCAGGCCTTCCTGAGGGACCTGGGCCCCCGGGTCCGGGCGGCCGTCACGGGGAGGCCCATGGAGACAGAGCTGCCTCTGTCGGGGTGGGTACGGGGACAGCTGCTCACAGCAAAGAGCCGGCCTGCAAGTGCAGGGTGTGGGCCTCACGCCTGCCCTGCTCTGCTCACCCACCACCACCACCACCACTCGCCCTGCCTGGGTACAGAGCAGCCTGGGCACAGAGCAGCCGGGGCTCAGGTCCGGGGCTCGGCTCCAAGGCCTCTTGCCGGCACCCCAGACCCTGAGGATGGGGAGGGCCCCCCCCCGGCCTCCCACACAGGCCTAACCCCATTATTATGTCCATCCTCCCCCGAGGATAGTTTCCCATTTGTAGGGAGAGAGGAAGGGAGAGGGAGAGACAGAGAAACATTGATGTGGGATAGACACATGGATGGCTGCCTCCTGCACGCACCCTGATCAGGGCCCGGACCAGGGAGGAGCCTGCAACCCAGGTCCGTGCCCTTGACTGGAATCGAACCCGGGACCCTTTGGTCCGCAGGCTGATGCTCAGGTGGGGTCACTCTGAAGTCCAGCAGAGACCCCCACGGAGACGTCTCCCTGTCACAGACCCACCTCCGTTCTCCCCCACAGGGTCCCTTAGGGAGAGGCACAGGCCCGCACACAGCTCCACGTCACGGATGTGAAGAGTGGCTACCGGCCCCGGCTGGTGTGGCTCAGTGGACAGAGCATCAGCCTATGGACCGAAGGGTCCCGGGTTCGATTCCGGTCAAGGCTACAGGCCTGGGTTGCAAGCTCGATCCCCAGTGGGGGGCATGCAGGAGGCAGCCAATCGATGCTTCTCTCTCATCGATGTTTCTAACTCTCTATCCCTCTCCCTTCCCCTCTGTAAAAAATCAATAAAATATACTTTTTAAAAAATATGAATAAAATGGTAGCCCATTAACATACCTAGCCACAAGGACTGTACATGCAAATGGGCGAAATGCTCTAATCCAAAGACGGAGGGCAGCTGCCCGGAGGAGAAAGCAGACCCCTCACGTGAGCTATGTGCCACACACACACACACACACACACACACACACACACACGGGCTGCAAGTAAACGGATGAAAACAGACACTTTATGAAACTGGGGTGGGGAGGGGGACGTGGGGGTAGCCATTCGTACGCGAGACAAAACAGACTTTACACCCAGAGGCGATGGGCGTGACGTCCTGAGGAAAAGGTCAGCCCCACTAGAGGTAGGTGCCCAGGTGCCCAGCGTGGGAACCTAGTGAGACAGACAGACCCAGTGGCCAGGAAGACAGAGACGGGCAGTGACAAGAGGGGTGTCCCCCTCCCCGGCCCCCGCTCACACCACTGGGTGCATCTTCCAGAGACAAAAAAGCCACGAGGAAGCGGTGGCCTGAGATGACACATGCGAACAGATGGAGTGCGTGGCTATTTTTAGAGCATTTCGCCCGAATGCAGAGTATACACTCGTTTCTCTCTTTTTTAAAAAAATATTTTATTGATTTCAGAGAGGAAGGGAAGGGGGGAGAGAGAGAGACAGAAACAGCAATGATGAGAGAATCATGGGTCCGCTCTAACCACTAAGCAACACCGGCTAGGGCCACAATGAATTTTTTTACTATATTTTATTGATTTTTCACAGAGAGGAACGGAGAAGGATAGAGAGTCAGAAATATCGATGAGAGAAACATCGATCAGCTGCCTCCTGCACACTCCCCACTGGGGATGTGCCCGCAACCAAGGTCCATGCCCTTGACCGGAATCAAACCCGGGACCCTTCAGTCTGCAGGCCAACGCTCTATCCACTGAGCCACACCGGCTAGGGCAACAATGAATTTTTTTTAATACTTTTTTTCAGAGAGGAAGGGAGAGGGAGAGAGAGAAACATCAGTGATGAGAGAGAATCATGGATCGGCTGCCTCCTGCACGCCCCCCACTGGGGATGGAGCCCGCAACCCAGGTCTGTGCCCTGACCAGGAATCGCACCCGGACCTCCTGGTTCCTAGGTCGACGCTCCACGACCGGGAATAATACACATTCTTTCCCAGAAGAGACCACATGTTCAGACTCGATACACTGAAGACCAAAATGATATCACGCATCTTCTCCGACCACATGGTATGAAACCAGGAATCGTTTACAAGAAGAAAACCGAAAACACACACACACGGAGGCCAGACACGACATTACCAAGCAGTGGGTGGGGTAGCAGCGAGACCAAGGAGAAAATCAAACATGGCCTTGAGCCCTGGCTGGTGTGGCTCAGTGGATAAAGCGTCAGCCTGGGGACCGAAGGGTCCCGGGTTCGATTCCAGACACGGGCACAGGCCCGGGTTGTGAGTTTGCTCCTCAGTGTGGGGCGTGCAGGAGGCAGCCGACCCACGATTCTCTCTCATCATGGATGTTTCTCTCTCCCCCCCTCTCCCTTCCTCTCTGGACTCAATAGAGACATATTTTAACAAAAAGATCACAGACTGTGATCAAGTGAGAAATATTCCTAGGATGGAAGGCTGGTACAAAATCCAAATATCAATTAATATGATACACCACACACAAAAGAAACGCGGACTAAAAATCCTATCTCTACTAATAAAAGGGGAGCATGCTAATTAGACCAGGAGACCTTCTGGACATCCTTCCAGACATCCTTCCAGACAAAGCCGTGGTGGTGGGGCCGGGGCAGAGGTCGTTGGGGGCGATCAGGCCGGCAGGGGCAGGCCAGCCTGAAGGACACCCCCCCATGCACGAATTTCATGCACTGGGCCACTAATCCTACATAACAAAAGGCTAATATGCGAATCACCCAACATGGGACAGCTGGCCGCCATGATGTGCCCTGACCACCAGGGGGCAGATGCTCAGTGCAGGAGCTGCCCCCTAATGGTCAGTGTGCTCCCACAGGGGGAGCTCTGCTCAGCTGACTGACCCATCCCGGTGGCCACCAGCCCAGTGGCAGCCACTCCTCCCTCCGTAGCCCAGGACTATGTCCAAAAGAATGGGTCAGGCACCACGGCCACTTCCCTCCCCAGACGCCCCGCAAGGAAGAAACAATATAAAAGCAGCCGCCAGGGGGCTCCCGACAGCCAGTGCAAATGCCAGCAGGCCAGCAAGGGCATCCCCCTACCTACCTCCCCGGGCTGATCACATCCTGTCCCCTCCACCCCTCGAGGGGGACCCCACCTGTGCACAAAGTCATGCACCAGGCCTCTCGTCCATGATGAGAGAGCATCACAGATCGGCTGCCTCTTGCACGCCCCCCACTGGGGATCGAGCCCACAACCCGGGCCTGTGCCCTTGACCAGGAATCGAATCCAGGACCCTTCAGTCCACAGGCGGATGTTCCATCCACTGAGCCGCGCCAGCCAGGGTGAGTCGAGTCTTTCCTGCTTTCACGGGGGTGCCAGAGACTCCCCAGACAGGGGAGAGCTCAGACTGGGCCGGGCCGGGCTGCACCAGGCAGCTCTCCGACCGTCCATCTGTCCGTCCGTCCGTCTGTGCCCCACTTGCAGTCCATCTGCCCACACAGTCATCTGAGGAACGCGGCTCCCTGCCTCGCATCAGAAAGCAAGATGTTTCAAGATGAAGAAATCCCCGCTTTCTTTTCTTCATTTGTTATTGTCATGACAGGCCTGACTCAGTGTGTAAGAATGCAAGGCCTCCTCCTA
>PVJC01049781.1:0-12040 GCA_004026665.1 Murina feae
AAAAAAAAAAAAAAGAAAGCTGGCTTCCCCTAGACTGAGTCTCCCAAGAGATCCCAGTGGAAGCAACATGGCCTTTTCTTACCTAGCTTGGAAGTCATACAGCATCATGACTACCATCCTCTACTGGTTGAAGCAGTCATATATTTGTGCAGATTCAAGTGGAGGGGATATAGACTCAACCTTTTAATGGGAGAAATGTCCAAGATTTGAGGTCATTCTTGAATACTGCCATAAGGTATATTACATGTAAGCATGACCTGTGTGGTATTAGTGACATGTTCACCATCAGGTTTCGAGGAACCTGTGTCTGAGAAGTTGTGTAAAGACCATGCTGTATATCATGTATATACTCGGTGGGTTAGTGTATATGTATATATGGGCAAACATGAGTAGGTTGGAGATTTATTAGTTAATGTGAATCATAGTGAAGAGTCCAGTGTCTGAGATTAAACTCCATTATTGAGCTGTGATTGGCTGGTGGCTGAGTCCCAATAATCTTTGACATCAGGAAAGGGCTTTAGAGGGCCCAGTCAGGTAGGAAGATTCCATTTTTGATGCCTCCCCTGGGGAGTAGCTGGGGGAGCCCAGCAGTAAGCCTGCCATCTTTGAAGAGCTTAATCCATTGCAACCAAAGGTCTGCATGGTGGAATCCCATCCTGAGGACTAAAAATGGGAAGGACCAGAAGAACGAAAGGTGATGTATTTGGCTTCCTGTTCTGACCACTACATTTTAGAGGAAAGATTTATTTTAGGAGCCTGAATGTCAAGGCATGATTTAATAAACCTTGGGCAAGGTAGTAAGAAAAGGAGAAATCTCAGAGGGCCCTGGTAGCTACATGTTATCATTGGCAACAGTTTAGCTTAGGGTATCCATGCTGTCATGTCACAGTAAACATCACCCTGGACTCCATTGTTTTAATGTGTCCTGATCTAGCTTTGTTCCCAACTGGACAGATGGCTCAGTTTCCTCTCAGGGATCATGGAGCTAGGGTCTTTCCCCAAGACGGATGACTTTTTGTGATTCTTTGAGTTTATGTTCACACATAAACTCAAAGGGCCAGATGGTATTCAACATTGTTGAATATTTTCCTTAGAGTCTGATTAGGAATGGAGCATCCACCCTATCAATCACCTCTCATATCTGCATAGCACACGAGAAGGTAGTGTGGATCAGAATCTTCTGGGAGCCTTTTTCAGAATACAGATGGCCAGGCGCTACCCTGACCTGGGATATTAGGTTTCTAGAGGCTGAGAATGAAGTTTGGAAAGTCTATTTTCAAATAGTTCTCTGAAAATTACAATGTCACCTTCATAAAGAGCTCTGGTTTAGGAGATGCTTTATTTTGTACCTGTCACCTGAGTTGATACTTACAAAAGGCAAGTTAGGTTTTCGTACCCCTGATTCACAGAAAAGAAATCTGAAGCACAGAGAAGTTAAGTGACTAGCTTGTAAATATCAGAGCTACATTCAAACCAGAAAGTTCTGGCTCCTCTAGAAATCCTTCAGCAAGTTCTCTTCTGTGAAGACCTCATGTTCACTCCCTTTGCGGTGGCATGCCTGGGGCTATTGGTTTACAGGTCGTAGGGTCTGGGACTAGAACTGACAGATGTTGGTTTATGGGTCATAGGGTCTGGGACAGGGAAGCTCTGAAGATTGGACTGAGCCACCTGCTCTGTAAACAGGGACGTTGTCCTATCTGATTAGCTTGCAAGTTTCGGCTGAATTTGAATTGTGAAGGTGAAACCTCCTCTGGTGGGAATGCTGAGGCCATTAAAGATGCACAGCACATATCCATAAGCAACAGCTAGGCCTGCTCCTCCAAATGTACACTGGTGATAAAAAAAAAACCCACACCAGAAACACAACAAAAACCCCTTTATTTTACATTTCAAAGTGCTGCTAGGGGAGAGAGAGGCTGGCTTGCTGCTTGGAAGTGGGTCTGGGCAGTGGCCAACTCTTAGATCAGGATGCATCCTTTTGATAGAAAGTACAAGAGGCTATCTTGGGTAAAAGACTTCATCCTTAGCCAGCAGGAATAGGGGATGCTGAATAAGTATCCCCCAATCCTACAACCCTTTGATGGTAGCAACACTATAATGGCTTCACCTGCGAGGAGACAAGCGAAGGTGAGAACTATATCATGTAAGAGTTAAGAGACCTGAGAGGCATGCTGGTCCGCTCCCGTGACTTGCAGCATAAAAGCTTGGCTCTGAGAGAAAAGTCACCCAGGGCATAGGCAGCAACAGCAGAATGAGACCCAGGGCTCCTCCCGCCCTGTTGGGCTTGTGCGTCATGACACCTGCAGTTCCCTGGAGCTCCAAACGCCTGAATCTAGAAGAGATGGTTATTCTGAACCCAATCGTGTCATCTCCAGTGCATGGAACCCAGAACTCAAAGCAGAATCAGCTATTTTCTCACTACTAATGTGGCAAGCTTTCAGTTTTGGACATCTTTTTAATGGCACCCCATCCCTTTTCCATTGGTGGAAGGATGAGCTGTAAGTTAAAATAAGGTATCTTCTAAGCTATTCTGGCCTAGCGAGCTTTGAGTGCTTGCAGAGGTACCTGAACCATTTTTCCTGCCACATTGCTAAAATGATGTCTGTTCGCAAGGTCCTGATGTTCCCAGTTAGAATATAAAATAATTAGCTATTAGTGGTGACACATATTTGCAATTTTGTTTTTCTGATGAGTTTGAAAGACCAAGCAGATCTTCTGATAGAATAGAGGACAGGTAAGTTTGATGGCTGGAGGTGGCTTGTGAAAGATGTGAGCAGTGAACATTGCCAGGAGAAGACATACTTATTGGGAGTTTCATGGGTCATCAGGGATAGTATAAAGGCGCTAAAAGCTTAAAGTGAGGCAAAGGAGAGAGAGAGAACCGCCAAAGAATGGGCTGGCAGTGTGTAGCAGCACCAAAGACCTCCGCTGCCTAGTTCCAAATTTCACTGGGATTTATCCCTGCTGCCATTCTTGGCTAAATCCACAGGGCTTCCCAGCAGGCATTATAGCCATCCATAAAGGCTGTCAGGTCAGTGGCCAGAGAATCTGGTTCTCCTTTGGACTGATTGCACCTGCCATGTCTGTGTCCTAAGAACCTGATATTAAGCTGAGCTACTCTCTGGAAGCACCCTCTGAGGACATCTAGTTAAGTCCTTTCATTGGACAGGTGAGATCCTGAGAGACTTTGTGACTTGTCCCAGCCAGCCAAGGAGGCACTGAGACCTCAACGCCTTGACTTCTATCTCTCTTTTTTTTTTTTCAAAACAGATTCTGAAAAGTTGCCACAAAGTGCTATTTGTAGTTAGCGATTGGGACGGGGTCCTGGTTGTGGCTTCTAGCATCCCTGAAATGATAGATTTTGGGACAAGATGGTGACTTCTCATACTTCACTTGGGTCAAATGGTCAGGTATGCTCAAAGGTGTCTTCACTCTGAATGACTATTTCTTGGACATGCACATTACCTGGTGAATCAAAGGAGCGAGCAAGAAAAAGGAAGGAAGAAGGAAAAGGTGGCTATATTTTACAAATTAGATGAGGATAAGAATTATTTTTATAGCTCTCTTTCTCAGAGAGAGTTCTCAATGAGTGGGACATCCTGCTCAGAGAGAAAGAGCCTAACCTGTCCACTCATCCTCATGCCTAATCATCTGACAGTTTTAAAAGAAGCCAATACTAATAATTTACATTAACTGAGCACACATTGCAAAAAACTAAAAAACATATTATACATGTGTGCTGTGACAGGCATTGTCCAGTGAGAGATAGTGCAACAAATCATTCAGTAATTAATTTACAAATACCAGAAAACCAGAGGGTACTGGAAAACCAATGTGACTGTGCAGGGAACCAATCACATCAGACCAATTTAATTTCCTCCAGTGTCAGAGTGACAGGTTGGAAGATAAGGCAAAAGCAATAGATATAAAATATACTGACTTTAGTAAGCCCTTTAGCTCTGTTCCATATGATGTCCTCATAAACATGCTATGAAAATATGGGGTAGCCTCTGCTATTGTTATTTAGTCTTTGATTTATCATGTTCCCTTTCCCTAAAGAGTTTGAGTGCAGTGTTTTGTGGAAAAATATCTGCTGCCCGGGAGTGCACTTGGAGGGCCTTGCTCAGGACCCAGACCTGGAATCAGTCTTGTTTAGTAATATGATTACAGAGATAACTCATGGTGACACTTGCACTTTAACATTTACAAAATGCGTAGAGCTGGATCTCAAACCCAGGTCTTCTGATTCCAAACTCAAATCATTTCCTGTTCTCCCACACTACCTCAAAATAAACTATTAACTCAACTATCCCAGGAGAATTATGTCCCCCCCACCCCCAACACACACACACAGTAATGAGGAAGTTGGAGGAAGCTCTTTCCTGAGGACAGCCTCTAGCCCTGTGCCTCCAGGCCCTTTCCATAAGAGATTCCCTCCTTGGACTAAAGGAGTGGTGGGTGGGCCTGCTGGTGAGCCCAAAGCAGGTGTGGTGCTGGGAGTTTGGTTCAAGTGAAAGCAGAGTGACTGGGGTGAAGCTAGGGGTTTCCATAGCCTCCTGAGAGGCCCAGCTGCTAAGAGGGCCAGATGGACACTCAGAGAGCTGCTGCACTGGTTGCCAGATACATGTGGTCTCTGGAGCCACTGCCTGAGCTGCAGGGTAGGAGAGGACCGCCATTCTGTCCTGTAAGAGGGGACATTTGGGACAGAGCTGCTTCCTTCACCCACTGCAGAAATGGGGCTGGTAATCATTTGATAGCTCACCACCAGCCCACTAGGAGGCAATAATGCCCCATCCTTCTGATACCTTCTGGTTTGAGAGACCCTCAACAGTCTGAACTGTCTGAATGCCCATGGAACATATAATCAAATCCTGGATCTCAGATCTAGTAGAAAAAGAAAACTCATCAGCCACTTTCGGGAATTTAGGAAACAACTAGAACAGGTGGCTTTTACTGAGGTAGAACAAAATGATGAGGCAGAAGAGAGCTGTAGGAGCACAGAAGGAAGGACTTTCAAGGAAAACTAGTGAAAATGTTGATTTCTCTAAAACAGCCAAAAGCGATTTCTGAATTTAAAAAATTGATAGGCAAGCTGTAAAAGAGGCTGGTCACTGCTGGGAACCAAATTAGTGTTCTGGATGATCATAGCGAAGAAGTAGCTCACAAACAGAATAAAAATACACAGATGTCGAGAGTATAGCCTCAAAGCTAAGAAATAGAACCAAGAAATATAACGTGATGAAAAAAACCCAAGGAACCAGGGGTTCTCGAAGGGTTGATGGGGAAGTAATAATTCAAGAAATAACATTTCCTGGCTGAAGAAAGACAGGATCTAGAGTATGGAAGGGCTCCCTGGGGTCCCAGGATAGTTGCAAATACACATACTCTAGACATTGTCAGGTGGCATCACTGAGCGCCAAAGAAAAAGAGAACATTTTACGAGGCTGTTGATGGAAAAAGTGGGTCATTTCCAAAGGAAAGATCTTTAGACTCATTTGCAATACCAGAAGCCAGAAGCCAATGGGAATAATATTTACCAACATTAAAAGGAAAGAATTATAATCTATTACCAGTCAGGGTAGTTTTAGACACACAAGGTACCACCCACATTCTACAGGCAAGGCCTATAATTGGAAGGGACCTTAAAAATTATTGTAACCACTCCCCCCGCATCAATCATTTTATTTTTCCTTTGTATGTATGTGTGTGATAAAGGCTGGGACTCAGAAGGGCTGAAAGTGGAGAGAATATCAGGGAGGCTTTTAAAACCATTATATGGGTTTTAATGTTTATTTGCATTCAGAAGTATTTACTGGAGAATTGAGTTGGTTATTATAAACACAATCCCAGGTCTGCACAGAAGGGCCCAGGGAGACCAATTTGGTTGCAGTGGAATTTCCCAATGGGAGAAATGAGATAGTACTCTATGGCCGCAGGTCTCTGAGCAAAGTTCCCACCTACAGCTGCCAAACTTGGCAGATGAAAATACAGGATGCCCTGTTAAATTTGAAATTTATGTACATAATGATATTTTTTAGTACAGGTATGTCCCAAATATTGCACAAGCATCTTATATTTTACCTGGCACCTCTATTTCCACCTTCACACCCAACATGGAGCCATACAGAGCTATATTTTTCAGGGAGTTTGGGATATCAGCTACAGAGGGCTGCTTAAGACCGGAGATTCTTTGGGAGGAAAAAAGGAAACCTAGAAGTAAAAGAGGGTTAGTGCCAATGTGGGAGCCAGAAGTATAGTTTCTGAATAATAGCTTCTCTCTCTCTAGGTCTGAAACATATTTGAGTGGGTCCTTGCCTTTGTGGCATTTAAAAATTTCATTATAATGTGTGTGTGTGTGTGTGTGTGTACAGGGGCAAGGTAATAAAAGCTAATTTTCACTGAGCATTTATCACATCAGGCACTATGCTAAGCACTTAATCTTATTTATTATTCCAAGCAATTATCCCCATTTCATAGATGCCGAAAAAGATACAGAGAGTTCAAGTGACTTGCTTAAGGTCGTACAACCAGCAAGTAGAGGAGCCAGGACTTGATCTCAGGTTTTTCTGAACCTGGGCGCTGTGCTCTTATCCTCTATGCCATTATGCCTCACAATCAAGTACAGCAAGCAAACAACAACAACAACAACAAAAACAACAACAACAAAGCAAAACAAAACAAAACAGAAAAAAAACAGTCCTGACACTGTATGTGGGAAGTGAGGCCTGGGAGGTGGTCAGGGTGGGAGCGGTTAGTATGGGCCAGATTAACTAGGGAAAGCTTCTTAGAAAAAGAAACTCAGAACCTGGCTTCTCACTGGTGGGTTTGGATTTGGGATGGTGAGACTATCAATCTGGGCTAGTGGAAGAAGGGAGCAGGGTGGGGAGGGTAGTAAGGGTAGGAGTGGGACAGGTTGTGAGCGGGTGCCCAACAAATCAAAGGAGACAGGCAGAGTTGAGTTGGTCTAGCAGAGGTGACTATTTAAGTCCAGTCTGGCACACAGCGAGACCAGGAGAGAGGTTCACCATAACGTTGAAGAGGAGGGCAGGGCTATATCATGAGTGAGGGAATGAATGAACTTACAGTCTGGTATAAGGTCAATGGGAAGCCATTAGAAGGTTTTAAGGTGAGGAGTGGTGGTAGTGGGGTGGAAGTGGGTGAGTTCGAGCAACATGTAGGAGATAACTAGACAGGATTGGTAATGCAAATAGATGTGGAGACAGGATGATAGGAACATGACCAGCAGGAAACCAGGCAGATGGACAGGAGGGAGTCTTATTGGCTTCAGTGTTGGGGAAGCTGTTGCCCTCAGGAGAGGATGGGACTCACGATGCCTCTTTCTCTGCCTGTATGGACAGGTTACAAGGTTAGAAATAGGGCTCCATGTGAGCTTTGAGAGCAATGTACAGCAGTGACAGGCACTGAGCGCATGGCTGTGTGCCTTAGATCTCCTGGGCAGCTCTAGGAGTTGGTGAGCAGATCTTCCAGAGGCTTCTCTGCCTCCTGGATGGAGCAGGACCCATGCAGAGACCTGACATGGGAGAGGCAGGTTCAGGGCTGGCTGCCTTTGAAGGCAGCACATTTGACCTTAGGCCTCTCAGTGGTGTCTACCCCACACCCTGCTTTTACACAGAACTCACACAGTCTTCCGGATCTCCCCCACTTCTCACCTCCTCACCCCCGGTCAAGTACAGTCTTCAACACTGATTGTGGGCAAGCCAAGCCTTCACCATGAGAGGGGGTTGAAATAAAATGTGTAATTGTGCTCCAAGACACCTTAATTGTATATTAATTACTTCATAAATCATAGTGACATCTGTGTTTGTGCTCCTGTTAATTCACTCTCAAGAGGTGGGGGATGGAAGCACATGACCGAAGAATAACTGGTCCCATAGCTATAGGATGGAGGTACCTGAGATGGGACAGGGATGCCGGGGATCTCAGGGCTTCTCCCTCACTATCAGCCTCAACTACCTGCCATCCACTTCTGGCCAAGACCATAGCCATGAAAGGGGTACACATAAGGTGAACTAATACCACCTAGTAGAGAAGCCTTGATAGAATAGGGGTGGGGCTAAGTATTCCATCTCTTCCATACAGAAGCCAGTGAAGAGAGGGATTATTGTAGTGATTTTACAGGTGAGGCTCAGAGTTTCATGTAAGTCCCAAGGTCACACAACCAGTTAATGGCCATGCTGGAATCTGAACCCAGGTTTGAATGACTCCTAGATGTGGCCCTGGGTGACAGAGTCAGAGAAAATCCTGGAGAGGAGGAGGGTACTTTCCTGTTAATTATCCCTGATGTGTCATATGTGTCTTTTACATTTGTCCAAGGAAAGGCCAGCCGTTTTCTAAATGATAATACTTGTAATGTTCCTCGTGGATCACATATAAAATGGAAACAGTATTCATCCAGGTGTTTTAGCCAGGGTGTTCTGGTGCCCTGCCACTCAGACTGGCCATGGCCGGGGTCCCCCTCCAATTGACCTCCATCCCAGACAGTCACCCGCTCCTGTCCCTCAGAGCGTCTCTCTGCCTATATCTGTTGGCAGCCATCAGGACCGAGAGACTGGCCCTGGAGAGCAAGTCATCGCTCCAGATGGCTGATAGAATATTATTGCCACAATTATTCTTAATGTGGCCATCCCAAAGCCACTGTCTGGAAGCTCAGCTCCTGCAATGGTGTGGCCAGCCCTGCCTGCTGGGAGCAGGCCACTGCTGTCTGGCCCTTTCTCCTGGACCCTAGAGTGCACTTCTGTGGATGTGAGCAACTGGCTCTTTCAAAGACAAGTAATGCCACAAACCCAGTTTGGGGGTAATTCTTTTCTCCTGGGTGAAGATGAGAACTTTGAAGGGAGGAAGAGGCTCTCTGCTTTGGGTCCTGAGTGTGGTGGAAGAAGGGGCCTGGCTAGAGATTGGGGAAGAGAGCAGGTAGAGGATGAGAGGCCACCCCATTTTGTCCCAGTCAGCTCTGCTTATTCATCCCTCAGGTCTTAGCTCCAAAAGACCTTCCTGACCAGACAGTCCTGTATATTCCCTCTCCTTTAAATCTGTTCTTTTCCTCCAAGCACTTTTCTCCATTTGTGATAACCTTATTCATGGGTCTGTCTGTTTGGTGTCTCTCTCAGACACTGCACTTTGCAGAGGTGATGCTTGTTTTGTTCAGTAGTATGCCAGGTGTCAGCACAGTGCCTGGCACATAATGAAGACCTGATAAGTATTTGTTGAATGTTATTTTGAGCTACTAAAGGCCCCGTGCACAAAATTTGTGCAAGAGAAGGCCTGCCTTCCCCCGGCTGCTGGCATTGGCTTCTCTCTAGCACCCAGGACCCCGGCTTCCCTTGCAGCCCTGGCTTTGTCTGAAAGGTCGTCCTGAAGGACGTCAGGTCTAATTAGCATATTATACTTTTATTATTATAGATGGTCACTCCTCAAGAATGATTCTCTCAGGCTCTGTTGATAGGCCATCTCATGATGTGCTTGCAGCAAATGATTTAATATTGAAAGGAAGGAGGAAGGGCACCAAGAGGCTTTCAGGGGCCAACAGAATAGTTAGATTCTGGACCGTGGAGCCTGAGGCCCACCTCCATGCCTGGTGTACAGCGGGCACTGAACACATTACACAATAAGTGAAAGAATGAGAAAAGAATGTCTCTGTGACCGACAAAGTAAAGGGTCTATGGGAGAGAGAACTGCCAGTTCCTGCCAAAGAGGAAGCAGGTGTGTTTGAACACTACCCCCATGTTTATGAGTGAATGCCACCACAGCAGGAAGAGGAGCATCAACTTTCCAACCCGCCTTCTCCCTCCTGTGCTCTAGCCTCAGAGAATCTGCTAATGACGCCTTTGGGCATGGAGGCAGCCAGGAGCCAGGCCACACCTCTGGACTCTAAGTATGATGGGACTAGAGGACAATACTGGTTAGTCCTAAGGTATGAACAAGGGAAGACCTAAGTCTTGGAGGAACCATCAATAGAACCACCTTCACTCAAGAAAAGGACCTTATAGGGAGTTTAGGGGGCAGGAAATCCCCTTCTATCCTAGACCATTCTTCTACTGGCCAGCTGGACCCATGGGCTGCCTGGTCTTGGTAGGCAGGGCTTCAGACACACAGGAGTTTACTGGGAGTCCTGGGAACACAGCCAGGAGAGCAGAGAAACTACCCAGGGGATGGGGAGCCTACAGGGAAAGGCGTGGTGGTTTGCTGAATTAGATCTATTGTATTCAACAACCGTGGCTGTCTTGGGGGCAGAGAAGGCCTCAAGAGGAGAGGCAGGGCTTGACTTACTCTGAGAGTAACTTGAATGATCAGAGGGACAAGGGAGCACAGAAGGGGAAGGGCAGGCTGTGAGGACAGGATGGAGGAGGGGGACATAGGGATTCAGGGAAAAGGAGGCATAGAAAAGAGTCATCAAGAGGAAGTAACCGAGGAAGGGCTGTGGAGATGAACTGTAGCATCCAGAAACTTAGAATTATGCCATTCTCTCTGCAGGTTAGAAGTGCAGGACCATGAAGATGAAGGCATGGCGAGGGTACTGCGGACTGAGAGGGGTAAGGAGGCAGTTAGAGCCTCCAGGAAAACAAAATACACACATCCTGCTGAGAGAACTGGGGGACCACATAAACAGAAGCTACAGATTCAGAAACCAGAAAAATTCCTACAATGGAGTATTACACACCTGGTTTATAAAATTAGGAAAGATGTGATCATTCCACTTACCATGGGTTCCCTGAGTTTTGTCAAATTACCTCATATTTTGGTCAGGGCTAGTAATCTTCCAGATAAACAGAGCAGGAAAAACGACAACACATAGCAAGTCAGAGACTTGGCCATCTCATGTTGTATCTGTGATTAAGATGATAAAATGTGCATTGCACGTTATTGTTTCTTTGGGGGAGCCCAAAAGATGGTTAAGCGGAGCAGAAGCAAAGTTAAGGTATACATATAATTTATCATCTACATGGGTTCACTTAAAAAATTTTTTTTTTCAAGGTGTCCATGGTTTATTGATATTACAGCACAGCAAGATTCAAACGGCTCCACGCAGTGTTTTGAAATTCATCTCAACTGTAGGCTGAGTGACCTGCAGGTTGGACAGACTGCCGAAGTCCAAGAGCTTCAGCATTTCCATAGTGTCAGGATCAACTTCAATGATCTCCTGATCCAGGGCTGAAACCTCGGGCACGTAGTCGTCCCTCCTCTCCCTCTCCTCCTCCTGCAGCTTGATGGAGATGCCTCTCACGAGGCCCCTCTGGATGCGCTTCATCAGGTGCGTGACATAGCCCGCGATCTTGTTTCGGAGCTTCTTGCTGGGGATGATGGCGATCTCCTCGCACACGCGCTTGTTGGTGTGGAAGTCGTTGAACAGGCGCGTGTAGTACTTCTCGATGATGACCCGGCCGCCTTCTTCACGGTCTTGGTGCGAACGCGGCCCATGGTGGCGGGTCCCTGGTGAAAAAACTTTAAAAATTTTTTATTTTATTTTAGAGTTGACAGTATTACAGATGTCCCCCCCCCCCCCCACCGCCCACCTTTCCCCCCTCCTCTCAGCCCCTGCCCTGCCCTAGGCCTTCACCACACTATTGTCTATGTGCATTGGTTATGAATATATGTTTATGTATATGAATTATTTGGTTACTCTCTTTTCATCTCCCCCCACTCCCACCCTCCCTCCAAGACATGTCAGTCTGTTTCATGCCTCCATGTCTCGGGGCTGGTTCTATTCATCAGTTTATTATGGTCATTAGATTCCACTTATAAGTGAGATCGTGTGTTTTTGGTTTTCTCTGACCGGCATTTCACTCAGCATAACACTCTCCAGGTCCATTCATGTTGTCACAAAGGGCAAGAAATCCTCCTTCTTTTTTTTCCTTTTCTTTTACACCTGCATAGTATTCCATTGTGTGACTGTAACACAGATTTTTAATCCACTCATTTATTGATGGGCACTTGGGCTGTTTCCAGATTTTAGCTGTTCCAAATAACATTGCTATGAACATAGGGATGCATATATTTTTTTCTGATTGGTGTTTTTTTTTTT
>PVJC01049782.1:0-12041 GCA_004026665.1 Murina feae
GGGGTGGGAATTGGGAGGAGGGGAGCTATGGGGGAAAAAAGAGGAACAACTGTAATAATCTGAACAATAAAAATAAATTAAAAAAAAAAAAAAAGAAATAATGTAAATTAGCCTGGCTGGTGTGTTTCAGTGGTTAGGCATCAACCTATAAGCCAGGAGGTCACAGTTCAATTCCCAGTCAGGGCACATGCCTGAGTTGAGGGCTGGATCCCCAGTGGGAGGCATCCAGGAGGCAATCGATCAATGATTCTCATCACTGATGTTTCTATCTCTCCCTCTCCCTCCCTCTCTGAAAAAATATAAATTGAAGTTATTCCAGACCCCCAAATGAGTCCCTCTTTTAACCTTTCTTATATACAGTACATGACTAATGTACTATTTAACCTATAAACAAACTACCCCCTACTAGCCTTAAACGAATCACATTCAGCACTCCTTCCAGGCTGCCTTTCGGATCAGCATGCAGCATCTTCACTTTTCCACATATCACTGCCTCCGAAACGCTGTCACAGGCTAACTGCTTCTCAGTTATCCAAATCAACAGCAGGCTTTCTACCTTGCCAACTGCCTGTGATGAGCACACTGTTAGCAACATCGACACTTTTTTTATTTCTTTGCTAATCCTCACCCAAGGATATTTTTTTCCTTTTATTTTTAAAGTAAGCTCTTCTTTTGAAAAAAAAATATTTTTTATTGATTTCAGAGAAGAGGCAGAGAGAAACAACGAGAGAGAATCATTGATCAGCTGCTTCTTGCACGCCCCACACTGGGATCAAGCTCGGAACCTGGGCGTGTGCCCCGACAAGGAATCAAATCGTGACCTCCTGGTTCATAGGTGGACGAGCAACCACTGAGCCACGCGTGACTGGCTCCATTGATTTTTAGAGAGAGTGGAAGGGCGGGAGGGAGGGCAAAAAGGAAGGAGGGAGAAAGAGACAAAGAGAGTGAGCCTGACTTGATGTAAAAGACACACAATTGGCTGCTTCCCACACAAGCCCCAACTGGGGGCCGGGGATCGAAGCTACAACACAGGTACTTGCCCTTGACTGTGAATCGAACCCAAGGCTCTTTGATAAGGGGGCCGATGCTCTAACCACTGATCCATGGCAGCCAGTTCAATATCAGCACTCTTGATGGCCTCTTTATGCTTTAAAATTGTGCTAATCGCCCTGGCCAGTTTGACTCAGTGGATGGAGGTCGGCCTGCGGACTGAAGGGTCCTGGTTTCAATTCCTGTCAAGGGCATGTACCTCGGTTGCGGGCACATCCCCAGTGGGGGGTGTGCAGGAGGCAACTGATCGATGTTTCTCTCTCATCTATGTTTCTAACTCTCTAGCCCTCTCCCTTCCTCGCTGTAAAAAATCAATAAATATATATTTAAAATATATATACATATTTTATTGATTTTTTTGCACGCCCCACACTGGGGATCAAGCCCAGAACCTGGGCATGTGCCTCGATAAGGAAACAAATCGTGACCTCCTGGTTCATTTAAAAAATATATTTATTTAAAATATTTATTTAAATATTTAAAAATATATATATATTATTGATTTTTTTGCAGAGAGGAAGGGAGAGGGATAGAGAGTTAGAAACATCGATGAGAGAGAAACATCGATCAGCTGCCTCCTGCACACCTCCTACTGGGGATGTGCCCGCAACCATGGTACATGCCCTTGACCGGAATCGAACCTGGGACCCTTCAGTCCACAGGCCGACGCTCTATCCTCTGAGCCAAACCGGCCAGGGCAATAAAATGTATTTAAAAATAATAATAAAAATAAAATTGTGTTAATCGTCCATTTCACCAGCAACAAAAGCAAAAAAATACACAAAAATATTCACAGCATAATTTTCTCAGATGTTAAGATGAGGTTTAGCAGTAACCTGACACATTTGCGCGTTCTCTCCTTTGTGGCCTGAGAAATACAAAGGATTGTCAGGTTGAAAACGGAAATTTGTTTGACAAGCATTTTTTCCAAGAACAACTTGGTCAAGAAACAAATTGTTTGAGATGGCAGATGTTCGAGAACTGAGGTTTGAATGTATATACAGATTTATGTCACCTATAATATATGCATATATATAAAATATATAAATACAAATATGCACAAATATTTTTTAAAAATACCTAATAGACATAAAAAAACATATTACTAAGGAACATGAATGGGGATCATTTTATTTCCTTCCGTGTATTTTTCTGAATTTTCCAAATCTCCTAAGACACACATATATTAAATTTCTAATGATAAAAGTAAATGCTATTTTTAAAACAGAATTAAGAGTGTAATAACTAACTGCATTTCACCTCAGCATTTCCCGCGTCTATGGTCTGTCAGACACTGTATTAGGGGTTTGAGACACAAAGATGAGGGAGGTCATGCTGCTGACCTGGAGCTGAGAGTACTGGGACAGGAGACTGCAATACAGTTTAAGACGTACAGGAGCACAGGGGAGGGAGCACTTCATGCTGCCTGTGCGAGGCGAGGGCTAGCGGAGAGTGATTGAGGAGGTGCTACTGCAGCTGGACCTTGACGGACAAGCGGAGGTCTCCCGCCTGTAAGAAAAGGAAAGGAGGGACCTTTCGGGCAAAGAAGGAAGACATGAAGGGATGGTGTTAACATCCACAGCAGCCACCATGTGGCATGCCTATGGGTGGGGTGGGCTGCTGTGAAAGACAGGCTATGTCCTGTGAGTCTGGTAGAAAATGGGGGATGGAGCCCCAGTTGGTTTGGCTCAGTGGATAGAGCCTTCGGACTGAAGGGTCCTGGGTTCGATTTCAGTCAAGGTCATGTATCTTGGTTGCAGGCTCCCAGCCCCGGTTGGGGGCATGCGGGAGGCAACCAATCGATGTGTCTCTCTCACATCAGTGTTTCTGTCTCTCCCTCTTCCTTCCACTCTCTCTAAAAATCAATGGAAACAATATCCTTGGATGAGGATTAAATGGGAAAAAAAAAAGAAAAGGAAAACAGGGATCAAGGCCGACCAGCATGTCTCAGTCGCTGAGCATCAACCAGGAGGTCCTGGTCTGATTCCTGATCAGGGCACATGCCCAGGCTGTGGGTTCCATCATTCTCTCTCATCCCTGATGTTTCTCTCTCTCTCCCTCTCCCTTCCTCTCTGAAATAAAAAATAAAAAAAATAAAAATATTTTCTTTTTAAATGGGAACGCAAGGGACAGGGAAATGACCTGTGCCAATCTCTCCCTTAGAATCTCTCCCTGGTCCCTTGTGGACGATACACTGGAACGTGGGAGGGAACTGGCAGCAAGACCCATGAGGGTGCTGCAATGGTCTAGCGCAGCAGTCGCCAACCTTCCGGACCTCACGGACCACCAGTGATCCGAGGACCATCGGTTGCCAACCGCTGGTCTAGCAGGAAAACGACTAGGAAGCATGACTGGGGTGGTGGCAGAGGAACAAAAAGGACAGATAACTGAGGAGAAGTAAGAGAGGGATGGAGAAGGAGCAAGTAAGGACTGCTGAGGTGCCATCCTAGATACCTGCGTGGAAAAT
The DNA here is from genome assembly GCA_004026665.1 of Murina feae. Taxonomy (NCBI): domain Eukaryota; kingdom Metazoa; phylum Chordata; class Mammalia; order Chiroptera; family Vespertilionidae; genus Murina; species Murina feae. Next base: position 3,518 of record PVJC01049782.1, read on the forward strand.
GATGGCATTAGCCACGGCAGGGAGGCGGAAAGAAAGAGCAAGAGGAGAGAAGCCCAGGACAGAAATAATGACTTCGGATTCCACATGCCTAGGGGGAGTGCGGCTGGATGCATGAGTTACTGCGGGCAGGAATTCTGAACAACAGGACAGTGGGAAGGAGAAAAGCAATTAACATTAGTAGTTCACTACGATTAAACTCGGAGACCGTACTTAAATCCATTCTCTCTCATACACATGCCAAGAATTCGGTAAGATTTGCAACCTACATCTACAAAGCCGGATCAGTTGGCCTTGTCTGCACCCTGTAAGGCCTTGAAATAGAAGTGGAGGGAGTATGGTTCTGTTGTACATAAAGGCAATGATAACTGGCCCTGGCTGGTATGGCTCAGTGGGTTGGGTACCATCCTGTGCACCAGGAGGTTGCCAGTTCGATTCCCATTCAGGGCACCTGTCTGGGCTGCAGGCTCGATCCCTGGTGGGGCACATGCAGGAGGCAGCCAACAGATGTGCTCTCACATCAATGTTTCTCTCTTCCTCCCTCTTCCTCTCTCTCTAAAAAAAAACAAACAACATACAAGGTGCAAAGCACTTGTGGGGGGAAAGGTCAGGGAACACGTATCTGCGTGCATACGGATCTGGAAGGACAGGCATAAAGATGATAACAGAGTTTGTATGGGAAGTAGGGGGTGTCAGGGTTACGAGAAAGACTTTTTGTTGTTGTTTATTCCTCTTTACTAGAGTTTTTCCCACATACATTTATATCATTTTTAAATTTTTAAAAAATAGCAAGAGATGATAAATAATCCATTTTGCTTTACAAGTAAGAGACTTTTCCATAAGGACCTCATCTTACTTCATCCCGATACGCAAGTTTCACTACTTCCCACATCGGGTGGCCGGGGGGGCGGGGGGGGCTCACTCACCGCGGCCCTGCAGTGTGTAAGGCCCCTCTGCCCACGGTCCGTGCTCTCACTCACTCTGTGTTCTCTGCCTTTTTATAGGGGCCTCTCTTGAATGCACTCTCTGGGACTAAGAGGCTTCAGTCAGCAGAGGGTACAAAGTAAAGAGGGTGAAATGCTCAGAGCACACTCAGACTCTCGCTTCCCTGGGTCGGAATGCTTCTGTCTGTGGCCATTTCCTACCCCTATGGTCGTGAGTGAATGGGTATCTATCTCTTCCGTTTCCCCAAACCTCAAGTTCCCTGAAGAGACTGCACAACATCCCCTAAACAAGACACCTACCTGAGTCTTGAACGTCTCCTCGATGTCAGCACTCAGCGTGCTCCACTTGTCTGCTTCCTGCAGGGACTCGGCGGCAAGCTGCATCCTGGACTTCACCTGGTCGATTTCTACCAACACCTGAAAGGGAAAGGGGTCAAAAGCCAAGGAAGCAGCTGTTCCACTTTCTCTGCCTCCCATCCGTGACTTGAGCCCTGAGCACTGTGACACGTTCCTATCTCAGGGAGCTCCGTGCCCCTCACAACACCAATCACAGGGCTAAACGTCCAGCGGGCGCTGAACGGAGATGAAGGAACTGAGAGAGCGCGGCGAGAGAGCAGTCTGAGCGAGCTAACTCTGGCCTCCCACTCTGAGAGGGAGCATCTTCCAAAGCCACGCGTCAGCACTCGGACAGGAGCCACAGTACCTGCATTGACTGAGATGTGTCCTGCTCAAACTTTCTGATGTCCTCCTTGACGAGAATCATTTGCTCTTTCAGAAAGGACGCCTCCTGTCTCAGGGCTTCGACATCGCGGAGCACTTTGGGCATGTTCTGCAGGGCCTGGTGACTCGTTTCTGCAGCAGGGACCCAAGGACAGAAGAGGAACCGAAGGTGAGAACTGGACCCGTCGCCAATGAGCAATGCAAATCGGACAGGACGGGAGCTATTAACCACACCATTTACTGTCCCTGTGAAAACGGGGGCTGGAGGGAGCCACAGCTGTGTTTCTCAGTAGTTACAGCATTGGGCTGTGCACCGAAGCGTCTCGGGTTCAATAAACAGTGAAGGGGCCCTAGCTGGTTTGGCTCAGTGGATAGAGCATCGGCCTGTGGACTGAAAGGTTCCAGGTTCCATTCTGGTTGAGGGCACATGCCCAGGTTGTGGGCTCGATCCCCAGTGGGGGGCGTGCAGGAGGCAGCCAATCAATAATTCTCTGTCATCACTGATGCTTCTCTCTCTCTCTCTCTCTCTCTCTCTCTCTCTCTTTCTCTCTCTCTCTCTCCCCCTCTCCCTCTCCCTCTCCCTCTCCCTCTCTCCCTCTCTGAAATCAATAAAAATATATTTTAAAAAAGAGAGAGAGAGAAGAAACCCGTCAAGGGCACATATGTACCTGGGTTGCAGGTTTGATCCCTGGCCCAAGAGAGGCACGTGCAAGAGGCAACCAATTGATGTGTCTCTCTCACATAGTGTTTCTCTCTCTCACCCCTCCTCCTCCCTTCCTTCACCCTGTATGAAAATCAATGGGGAAATTTCCTCTGGTGAAGATTTAAAAAGGCAAGACTGTGAAGGGAGGGAGTAAGAGAGGGAAGGAGGGAGGAAAATGGGGCTGAAAGGAGAGCTGGCCTCTGCCAGGGCCATATCCTCGACTGATGGGCGAGAACCGTATGATTGAACACAACGCGCACCATTGTCCTGACCCACTTTCAATTGTTTTCCACCCTCAGTTGAGTTCGATTTTCACACCCTCTCCACGGAGAGTGAATGGAGGACTCTGACACAGGGGGATGCCAGTTATGAGGCAGGGGCTTCACTATGTTGTCACTCACTGCCCTGCCAATCACTGACAGCCACTCTCACAGTAAGAGAACGGAGGTGCAGGGAGGCGCAGGTAACTTGCCCACGATTCCAGAGCTGAAGCCAAGCTCTACAGCTCTGCAGACCCCAGCACCTGGGAGTTAACACGCAGGTCCCTAGGCCACCACCCGCAGTTCCTGTGCAGTAGGTCTGCTAGGAGACCAAGTGAGACTGAGACCAAGGAACCCGAAATTTGTAATGTCTCAGGTCTGAACACCTCTGCAGACCAGGGTGCGTAACCTGGAAGGGGAGGGAGGGCTAACAGCACAGCCTCTAACCCTTTAAGGAGACGCTCACTGGGAATCAGCCGAAGAAGCCCGGGCCTTCTGTGCCACCAGAGGCCGCACAGGCCTCCACGGGGGGAAGACGTCCTTCAGGAGCCTGCCTTGGCACAACACCCAGTTTCCAGCACGACCCCGCGTACGATGCTAAGACTGAGAAAACAAGGCCAGAACACACAGAGCTCCTCAGCGCACTTTGCAAGAGCTGGTGCAGAGCCAGCCTGGTCTCTAAGTGCTGGGCCTCACAGTCACTCCTCAGGCCCGGCTGGTGCCCTGGGTATCTTTTTCCCTCCCTACAGGCCCCAAGATGTAGTTCCCGCTTAAACCCATTTTAAAACTATCACTTGCCCTGACCAGTTTGGCTCAGTGGATAGAGTGTCGGCCTGCAGACTGAAAGGTCCCAGGTTCGATTCCGGTCAAGGGCATGTACCTGGGTTGCGGGCACATCCGCAGTAGGAGGTGTGCAGGAGGCAGCTGATCGGTGTTTCTCTCTCATCGATGTTTCTAACTCTCTATCCCTCTCCTTCCTCTCTTTAAAAAATCAATAAAATATATATATTTTAAAAAAAAAAACAAAAGACTATCACTTTCAGAAGTTGCCTCTGGGAGGGTAAGGGTCAGACCTCACTGTAAAGAAGCTGGGGGGGCACTGTTTTGTGATGGTAACATTCCCTGTCTTATGGAGGTCTGAGGTATCGTAGTTACATGCTTGTGAAAACTCATCAACTCATCAGGTAACATCCATGCATTTCATCTAATGAAAAAACCTGGGCCTGGCCGGGTGGCTCAGTTGGTTGGAGTGTCGTTTGTGCACCAAAAGGTTGTGGGTTCAATTCCCAAACAGAGCACATACCTAAAGTGTGGTGGGTTCGATACCCGGTGGGAGGGTGTACGGAGACAATCACTTGATGCTTCTCTCTCACAATGATGTTTCTCTCTCTCCCTTCCTCTCTCTCTAAAAATCTGTAACAACATATCCTCGGGTGAGGATTAAAGGGAAAAAATAAAATTAAAAAACTGTAAAGAAATACTGAATTATAATTATAATGATTAGGGTTCTAATGGAAATATTTAGGGATGAAGTGTACTGAGTCTACAACTTACTTTAAAATCTACATCAAGTTCTGACCAGTGTGGCTCAGTCGGCCTGAGCACCAAAGGGTCATGGGTTCGATTCCCAGTCAAGACCATGTACCTCAGTTGCAGGCTCTGTTCCTGGCCCTGTCAGGCCGAGAGAAGGAGGCAACCAATTAATGTGTCTCTCACATCTATGGTTCTCTCTCCTGCCCCCACCCCACCCTGATTCTTCCTCCCCTCCACTCTCTCTAAAAAAAATCCATAGGAAAAAAATATCTTCAGATGAGGATTTAAAAATAAATAAAAATGTACATCCAAAACATAGAATGGATTAAGGATTATGTGGATATCTAATCTAATAAGAGTAATATGCAAATTGACCCTCACTCCATTACACCTAAGCCACACCCACCAACCAAGCCATGCCTGCCAGCCAATCAGAGTGACTATATGCAAATTAACCCAGCCAAGATGGCAGCCGGCAGCCACGGAGCTGGAATAAGCAGGAGGCTTGCCCCCATGATGGAGGAAGCTAAGGTTCCTGTCTGCCTAGGCTGGCTGTGGCCTCCACTCAAGGCAACATAGTTTCAATTATAGGAGATAAATAAACCCCAGAGACCTGCTTCTAGCCTTGGGCTAAAGGAAACGCTGGGAGCCTGGGTTGTCAGGGGCAACCCAACCTGGGTTCCGGTTAAAGCAACAAAGTTTCAACTATAGAAGATAAATAAGTGGACTGAAGGGTCCCAGGTTTCTTTCTGGACAAGGGCACATGCCTGGGTTATGGGCTCGATCCAAATGAGGGGCGTTTAGTAGGCAACCAATCAATGAGTCTCTCACATCATTGATGTTTCCATCTCTCCTTCTACCTTCCTCTCTGAAATCAATAAAAGTATATTTTAAAAATAAAAAAATAATAATAATAATAATAAAAAAAGAAGATAAATAAATTCCAGCCAGCCTCACTGCAAACAGCCATCAGCCCCTCACCCAGGCTGGCCAGGTACCCCAGCAGGGACCCCCTCGCTGAAGGGGATGTGGCCAGCCTGCAAACAGCCATCAGCCCCTCACCCAGGTTGGCCAGGCACCCCAGTAGGGACCCGAACCCTGAAGGGGCTGTGGCCAGCCTGAAAATGGCCCTCAGCCCCTCACCCAGGCTGGCCAGACACGGCAGCAGGTGGACATCCCCCGAGGGGTCCCAGACTGCAAGACCTGCCCCCCTCAGCACAGGCCAGGCTGAGGGACCCCCTCCCCAGGTGCACAAATTTTTGTGCACCGGGCCCCTAGTATTTGTAATAAAGAACAGTAATATGTTCACTGTAGCATCTGGACAGTGGATGAATGCAGGTTCACTATACATTCCCCCAGTGTTACTGTATGTCTGGCATCTCCATCCACAGTTTAGTTCAAAAATCTGCCCTCATTCTTTTTCTCCCCATCAGCCTCATTCAAACCCATCAGTAATGCTCCCCTTTTTCCCCCTAAAAACATCTTACCCTTTCTCACCATCTCCACTGCCATAACCCCAGAGGAAGCACCAATATCACTCCTCTGAACTCAGCAACGCCTCCAGATGGGGACACAATCTAACCATGTCACTCCTCTGCTTAAAAATCCTCCACTGCCTTCACATTACACTCATTTTAAGCAAAATCCAAACTCATTCTAAAACTGATTTTCAGAGAGAGAGGAAGGGAGAGAGAGAGAGGAACATCAATGACCAGAGAGCATCACAGACTAGCTGCCTCCTACACGCCCCACCCTGGGGATGGAGCCCACAACCCAGGCATGTGCCCTGACCAAGAATCGAACCCGCAACCTTTCTGTGCACAGGACAGTTTGTCTCCTGCACGCGTCTGACTGATGGACACTGGCCAGGGCCTGAACTCTTTAATGTGACATTAAAATCCCTGAATGATCTAGCCTGACTACCTCTCCAACCTAAGAGGGGGTCTTGTTCAACAGCATGACTCTAGACCCGGGAAGAGTTTGTGCCCCAGAAATATCTGCCGGCAGTGAATGAGCACATGAATCCTCCAGTGAGGACCTCGCCATCTCCTGCCAGCACCTCTGAGGAACTGCTCTTCCCTGCAGGCTTGCGCCTTGTCTCACCTTCCACAAACATCAACCTCCGGAAGCTTCCTGCTGCCAACGGGATGAAACCCAAACCCTACGACAGCCAAAAAGGCCTTCACAGTTTGATCCCAATCTAGTCTCCTGCCTCATCTCCAGCAGAAGTTTCCCCCATGAAAGCAAGATCCTCTAATGATTATGATGACGATGATGTTATTGATGGAGCTCTGTTTGAACCTCTCACCTTGCCCTGGACCGACTAGGACTTTTCATAGCCACAAACAAGCCTCTCCCTTTAACACAGAGAGGCTGCAAAGTGCACAGACTGGAAAACAGCCTGGGCTCTGCAACCCGTTGCCTGGGTTCAAACCCAGACTCCTCCATTCATTAGCAACATGATGCGGGACAAGTTACTTCTCTCAGCCGCAGTTCCTCCAACTACAAAGTGGGAAAAATCACTATGAAATATCAGGCATCGCTGTCAATCCTGGTGACATTCTCCACCACTTCAACTAAAAAAATTCCCCATTTCCAAATATCCCGGGGAGAGGGGCAGGCATTACCACCCTTGGTTAAGAACCACTTGGTTAATGCATGTGCAGCACTTAAAAAACAGTGACTGCCCTGACTGGTTTGGCTCAGTGGATAGAGCGTCGGCCTGCGGACTGAAAGGTCCCAGGTTTGATTCTGGTCAAGGGCATGTACCTTGGCTACGGGCACATCCCCAGTGGGGAGTGTGCAGGGGGCAGCTGATCGATGTTTCTCTCTCATCGATGTTTCTAACTCTCTCTCTCTTCCCCTCTGTAAAAAAATCAATAAAATATATTTTTTTAAAAAAAACAAGACAGTGACTGACTGACACAGCAAGGACTCAAATATTTGCTATTCTCAATGTCCTCCCCTCGGTGCCCTGTGAAGGTACCCGCATCCTCTTCCAGCTTTCCCAGCTCGGGTTCTAGTCTCAGTAAAGCCACCTCACTGTCAGCAGACTGCTTACACATCGTCCCCAGGACAAGCTCATCGGGAAAAGTGTCATCAGAAGGGGCACTTTTCATCCTCAAAGCCCATTTCGTGACACACACACAGTACAAGCTCAATAATTAGTGAATGACGGAAAGTACAATAAAGAATCTGAAGTGAAATCAGCGTCCTCTTCCGTAACATTTGCTAAAAGGTCTCCTTACCGGACCCTAAGCTTCCGGGGTGCTAAGCCTGCTGCCCTCTTCTTTCCCAGAGCTCAGCAGGGGGTCGGGCGCAGTCCATACCGAATAAACAGACAGTGGGTTAAAGTCACGTGGAGGACTTCCTGAGATGGCTGCTGGTGTGTGTTATTTTTTAAAACTAACTATCCTTAAAGAACCGCTGCAGCCTCTATTCTGACCAGCCCGGCTTCCCGGCTGCAAGGAATTTGCAGGAACACGCAGCCCAGGTGCCTCTGACGTGTGTTTACCAAGCGTAAGGATCAGTGGACTATTACTTGACTAGAGGCCCAGCGCACGAAATTCGAAATTCGTGCAGGGGGAGGGGGCGGTCCCTCAGCTCAGCCTGTGCCCTCTGGCAATCCCGGACCCCACAGGGGATGTCGAGCCTAAACCGGCAGTCGGACATCCTCTCGCAATCCGGGACGCTGCATGCATCAGTGACCATGCTTTTCATACAGGTGAAAGGCATCTTGCTGCTGTACGGGCAGCTACACTTTTTTGCCCTGATTACAAAAATAGCATGTAACATGATCCATTTTCCCCACCTTATGGGTGGAAAAACTGAAGCAGAGGGAAGTTCAGTAATTGGCTTTGTCACACAGTTATAAGTGTCAGAATCAGGACTGACCACAAAATGTGCAAGCCAGCGTCCATGCATGCCGTCGCTGCATCATCCTGCTTTTTCAGTGTTTGTAACACTGAAAAGCCTTTCCAGGTTTTAATTTTTAAATCCAAGACACTGTTCCCAATATATAGGGTCGGGTCCCTAGGCCTGGACTGCGATCAGGGCCCCAGTGGCCCCACCTTGGCTGGACTGGCACCGCCCCCGCGCCCCCCCCCCCATTCCGCAGGTGTTCTGCTGTTCAATTTGCATATTAGGGTTCTGGATGGATGGATGGATAGATAGATAGATAGATAGATAGATAGATAGATAGATAGATAGATATCCTTAAAGTTAACTCTTGTAGCTGACGTTTTGTAAGGAGGCCACAGCACCGCCCGAGGTGGAAGGAGCAAGTGTGTGGGTCCGCGCGGGTGGACTGAGCCCGCTCGCCCCTCGCCTCGGGGAGCGCCCACGTCCGCCCGCCCGCCGCCCGCCGC
>PVJC01049783.1:0-12049 GCA_004026665.1 Murina feae
CCATCTCAGCATTTGCTTATAGAGAATCCACCTGCTACACTAGTGGATTCTAACCTTTAACAAGGAAATAGTAACAATCTTACACACACTCAGAAAACAGAAGAGAGAACACTCATTCTATATTATATGACCAACATAACCTGTCAAAAATCTTATTGCATCTAATAAAAGAGTAATATGCAAATTAGATGTCACTCCATCACAAAGATGACCACCCCCATAGCCACAAAATGGTGGCGCCCACTCCGGCTCAGCCCTGTCACTGAAGTGGTCAGACCTGTTAGCCAGGCAGGTGGCGGGGGAGGCGGGGGGCTCGAGGGGGCTGGGGGTTCCCTGTCCAGGCCAGAGGCCTTCGCCAAAAGCCTCAGGCATGGGCAAGGGCGGAGCCAGTGATCAGAGGGGGCAGAGGCAGAGCCAGTGATTGGAGGGGTATGAAGGTGCCCTACCCAGGCATAAGGCCTGGGCCAGAGGCCTCAGGCCTAGGCAGGGGCAAGGCTGGAGATTGCAGGGTCCTGGGCTCCACAGAGCCAGTGATTGGAGGGACAGAGGCAGAGCCTGTGATTGCAGGGGTCTGGACACCAGTGGAGCCAGCAAAGCAGGGATCTGGGGGTCCCCAGCCCAGGCCTGCAGCCTTGGCCAGAGGCTGCAGTGGGGCGGGGCGGAGCTGGCGATCTCAGGGCCTGGGCAGGGGCGGAGCCTGTGATCGTAGAGGTCTGGGCATGGGCAGAGCTGGCTATCCCAGGGGTCTAGGGGTCCCCTGCCCAGGCCTGTAGCTTTGGCCACAGGCTGCAGTGGGGCAAGGGCAGAGCTGGCAATGGCAGGGGCCAGGATCAGAGCCAGTGATCACAGAGGCCTGGGCTCTGTGAAGCCAGCAATCAGAGGGGCTTGGAGGTCTTCTACCCAGGCAAAAGAGTAATATGCAAATTAACCCTCACTCCGTCACAAAGATGGCGGAAGCCAGGGAGCTGTAGTGAGACAGGAGGTTTGCATTGTCCTGGCAATGGAGGAAACCAAGATTCTCACCTGCCCTGCGGGCCCTGAGATCCACTCAAGGCAACAAAGTTTCAATTACAGAGAGTAAATAAACCTAAGATACCTGCTTCCAGCTGGCACATTTGAGGGGGACCAAGGCAATAAAGTTTCAATTATAGAAGTTAAATAAATCCCAATACTTGCTTCCAGCCATAGCCATGGCCAACCTGATAACGGCCCTCAGCCCCTCACCCAGGCTGGCCAGGCACCCCAGCAGAACATTCTTCAGGGCAAACCAGCTGACCCCCACCTATGCACCAGGCTTCTGTCCTATATAATAAAAGGTTAATATGCAAATTGACCCTAACAGCAGAACAACTGGGAATGACTGGTCACTATGACACACACTGACCACCAGGGGGCAGACACTCAATGCAGAAGCTGCCCCTGGTTGTCAGTGCGCTCCCACAGGGGGAGCTCTGTTCAGCCACAAGCCAGGCTGATGGCTGCCAGTATAGCAGTGGTGGTGGGAGCCTCTCCTGCCTCCTTAGCAGTGCTAACGATGTCTGACTGCAGCTTAGGTCTGCTCCCTGCTGGCAAGTGGACATTCCTCGAGGGCTCCTAGGCTGCCAGACTACCAGCTTAGGCCCAATCCCCCAGGGAGCAGGCCTAAGACAGCAGGTGGATATCCCGCAAGGGGTCCCAGACTGAGAGAGGACATAGGCTGGGCTGAGGGACCTCCCCCCACATTGCATAAATTTTTGTGCACCTGGCCTCTAGTGTCATAATAAAAAGAAAGATAATAACAAGTGTTGGTAAAGGTGTGGAGAGATTAGAACCCTCATACATTGATGGTGGAAATGTAAAATGGCCTGGTCCCTGTGGGAAACAGTTTAGTAATTCCTCAAAATGTTAAACATAGAGGAACCATATGACCTGACATTTACACTTAGATTTTTACTAGGTATATACTAAAGAGAACTGAAAACCTATATCCACACAAAACTCGTACTAGTATCCATAGCAGCTAAAAAGTGGAAACAACTCAAATGTCTGTCAACTGATTAATGGGTAAATAAAATATGGTATACCATATAATGAACTAGAATCTATACTAATAATAGGGTAATATGCTAATTAGACCAGGCATCTTCCAGATACCCTTCCAGACAAAGCCATGGTGGTGGGGGCTGAGGCAGAGGCAGTTAGGGGTGACCAGGCTGGCAGGGGAGAGCAGTTAGAAGCATCAGGCAGGGAGGCAGACAGGCAGAGTGGTTATGGGTGATCAGACAAGCAGGCAAGCAGGCAGGCAGGCAGGAGAGCAGTTAGAAGCCAGCAATCCTGGATTGCGAGAGAGAGATGTCCAACTGCTAACAGTAAGATATCCCCCAAGGTGTCCCAGATTAGAGAGGGTGCAGACCAGACTGAGACACACACACACACACACACACACACACACACACACACCATGCACAAATTTCATGCACCAGGCCTCTAGTTTGACTATAAAAAGGAATGAAATTCTGATACGTGCTACAATGTGGATAAACCTTGAAATCATTATATTAAGTGATAGAAGCCAGACACATAAGGCCACATATTGTAAGATTCCATTTCTTTGAAATATTCAGAATAGGCAAATCCATACAGACAGAAAGTAGATTGGTGATTTTCAGTGCCTGGATAGAGAGGAAGTGGGAAGTCTCTTCTAACAGGTAAGGTGATAAAGGTGATCTGGAATTAGTGGTAATGGCTAAACTCATGAATATACTAAAACCACTGAATTATACACTTAGATGAAGTTTATGTTATGTGACACATGTCTCCAAAAAATCAAGACCTTTTAAAGTATCTACTCTAATAAAAGAGTAATAGGGAAAGTAACCGTCTCTGTGAGATGCCTAAGCCACGCCCACCAGCCAAGCCACCCCCATCAGCCCATGAGAGTGGCTGTATGCAAATTAACCCAGCCAAGATGGAGGCCGGCAGCCACAGAGCGAGCAGCAGCGGGTGTGGCATAGGGGGAGGTGGAGGCGGGGCAGGCGGGGGTGGGCGGCAGTGAGCAGCAGCCCATCGGGGTGCGGCATGAACCTATGTGACTTGGACAAGGTCCCGGAGACCCTGGAGTTCTTCAAGCTGCTGGAGCCAGACTACGGGGCCAGCTCCAAGGCAGGCGTCTTGCTCCCCATGAAGTCTCTGGATGGTTTCCCTGTCCATGGCCCTGTGGAGGCCCCGAGCTGGAGCCCAGGCTCTTTGAGCTGCCAGCGGCAATGGGGGGAATCCTACCGTACCCCGAGCCCTGGAGCGCCTCGGGCTGTCCAGTAACCAAGAAGTCATCCCTGGCTGCAAGAGGGCACAGGCTGGGCTGAGGAACCCCCCCTCCCCCTGAGTGCACAAATTTTTGTGCACCGGGCCCCTAGTCTATATATATAAAAGCCTAAGCAACTGGTATGATGGAACTACCAGAATGATCAGAACAAGTGGTCAACCAGTCATTATGATGCACACTGACCACCAGGGGGCAGATGCTCAAGGTCAGTGCACTCCCACAGGGGGAATGCCGCTCAGCCAGAAGCTGGCTCATGGCTGGCAAGCACAGTTGTGGTGGCAGAAGCCTCTCTTGACTCCATGGCAGCACTACCATGCCCTGGCAGCAGGCACAACAGGCCAGGATAAGTATGAGCGGCATGGTACCCAGCCCCGGTTCTGGCTCCTCCCTGATCACCTGCTACTTGGTGTACTGCTAGATCCCTCAGGGGATGTCCAACTGCCCGTTTAGGCTTGATCCCCATAGGCCAGGCTGGGATCGGGCCTAAGCTGGCAGTGGGACATGCCCCAATGGATCCCAGATTGCAAGAGGGCACTGGCCAGGCTGAGGGACAACCCCCCTCCCCAGTACACAAATTTCATGCACCTGGCCTCTAGTAGAAATATAAAAATTGATACGAATTTCCAGAATACCTCAGGCATTATCAAATTAGAGCGTCCATTAAGTCCTTCCTGAAAGCCATTGCTGACATGACCTAGTTTTGGGTACAGAAAATATCGTCATTGTTTGCATAGAAATTATGATCCTCCCCAATGTCTGTTCCAGAGAGACTAACAGTTTTCTCTTTTCACCCACACACAAAGGAGAATGGGGCATGGTGTTATTCATTTAAACTACTCAGCAAGCGGTAAATTTACTTATGAGCTTTGACAAGTCAAATCTGGACTCCAGTCTCCTTAATGAAGAGCGTATCTCTGACACTTTTGCTTTCATGCTGGTGATGTTGGCCTTTGCTTGTGGAATTCAATCATCAATTCAGCTACCAGACAGATTTGAAAGGATGTTCTGTTCCAGGACTGACCATTAAAATAGCTAAATAGTGTTTGTTTCCCACATCATTTTAGCCTCAGAAAATCTTCATTTAAAAAGTGAATTTTTACTTTACAGTTTCTATGGAGATTGTTCAAATAATAGGAAACACAAGGTCAACTGTACTTGGGAAGCAATATGTGGATATGTCTTTTAGTAAAATACAGTGTATTTTCTTGTTTAAAATGTTTTTACTAATTTGAGAGCAAGAGGAAGGGAGAGGCAGAGAGAAACGTCGATGTGAGAAAGAAACTTCAATCGGTTGTCTCCCAAATGCACCCTGACTAGCAACCAAACCTGCAACGGGGGCATGTGCCCTGACCAGGGATCAAATCGGCAACCTTGCAGCACACGGACGACACTCAACCAACAGAGCCACACCGGCCAGGGCAAACACAGCGCATTTTCATCTGCAATGTGACCTGAAAGACAAGAAAACACTGTGGAGAGAAAAAATCTGGCTGTTAGAAGACAACCTAGTCCTGGATTTGTGGCCCTGCATATGTGCGTGAGAAACAAACCACTATTTCTTACATGCCATTGCTATTTTGTGTCTCTGTTACATGGAGTTGAATTTATACCCCACCAGAAAGCATGAATCTATCAGAATTTCTCTACGGGGGAATAATATATTGTGTTTAGAAGGAATATTTTAAGTAGAGAAAGGGGATCCTTAATAAAGCGCATGCTTGCTTGAGACATGCTACGTCTGCGAGGTGGGAACATCGGGTCAGTGCTAGACTGCTTGGTTCAAAAGAGAAAAGCTTGATGATGACTATTAGTCATCCACCTTCCCACACACTGGATGGGTCTCGGTTTCTTCTCTAAATGAATTTAAACAATTTTTAAAAAAAATATCAATGTGGAAAGGAACTAAAGTACTTGTGTGCCCAAAGTGTCTATGTGAACCCATCCAATCCTGTCCTGTCTATTGATTCGATAATATACAGAACTCTTAAAAAGAACTAGAGGAGCCCAGATGGTGTGGCTCAGTGGTTGAGTATTGACCTATGAACCAGGAGGTCACGCTTCCATTCCCGGTCAGGGCACATACCCAGGTTGCAGGCTTAATCCTTGGTGGGGGGTTTTGCAAGATTCTCTCTCATCACTGATGTTTCTATCTCTCTCCCCCTCTTCCTTCCTCTCTGAAAACCACTAGAGGATATGGTTTTTAAGTGTTCTTCCAGCACTATCATCCTCTAGTACATTCTCCCTAAATAACAGTGTCCAAGACCACAATCACTGCTCAGATATAAGAAACAGCTACGTCATCCCATCTGAGCAACACAGAAACACACCTGCCAGAAAAAGTTTTTTTTCTTTTTTTTTCCTACCACAAGGAGTTATAGAAATTGACCTTTATTTATTGTACTAAAGTCTGATAGGTACAAAGTCTGTTAGGTACAAAGTCTGTTGGGTACAAGGTTTCAGAACAGAAAATCCCAGTCTGCCAGGGCAGTACCTGTGCACACTATACCATCCCAGGCCCACTGTGTCTGTGCTTACTGTCCCCTCATATATTCTCCTCACCGTTCCAATCAGGCGTGCATGCTACCATTCTTACGTATCTTCCCAATGACGTCCATCTTGGTAAAGTTGATGGGCAGTTTTTAAGCACTCACCTTATCCTATCTCTCAATAGAATCTGACATGATCATTCTGTCCTTTGAAACACTTCCTTAACTTGACTTCTCCATCTTCCTGATTGTGCTCAGATCTCACTAAGTGATTATTTCAATATCCTTTGCTGGTTTCCCTTTTTGTCTCAAATTCTGAGAGTTGACATGCCTCTTCAAGACTTGGTCCTTAGCTGTCTTCTCTATTTTCTGTACTTACGTGAACTCATTCATTGTAAAAATCATCTCTTTTACAATGATTCTCAAATGTGAGGCTCTAGTGCCGACTTGCACTTTAGTCACATATACAGCTGACATATCACTTTGACATCTTGACTTTGATGACTAATAGGAATCTCAGCCAGTTCTGTGTGTTGATGTTTTTCATCAAATTTGGGGTTTTGCTTTGTTTTGTTTTTTTGGCTAATGTTATAGCCACACTGGCTTCATGACTACTATTCCTTGAGTAAGCCAAGCTCTTTTATTGTCTGTGCTCATACTCTTTAGTGCAAATGTCACTTCTTCAAGGACACCTTCCTGGCAGCCCTGTCACTCCTTGACCTTTATTCTGCATTATTTTTGCATAAGATTTTTCACCACTTAACATTATATTATACATTTATTGTTTGTTTTCTATTGTCTTTCTCACAAAAATTCAAGCTCCACAAAAAAGGACTTTATCTCGTGAATCTCTGTGTCATCTATAACAATGCCTGACAAGCTGTAAGTATTCAATAAATATCAGTGGTCTGTTGATTAATACCTCAAAACAAACCAGTTCTCTCGGTGATCTAGCATATATGATGGTTTCCTCCTAAATTAGTTTCCTGGGGAGATGAATTCTTGTGTGCTGCAAATTCCGAGGGGCTCTTCATGGTGAAAGATGGAAACATGTTTGTAATACTGATGGCTTCTTTGACTTTGATCTTTAAAACTTCTCTATTATCTCGTGAACGAAAATTTGCCAATGATAAGAAAGCTAGGAAATTCTACTCAGAAAAAAAATTGTATAGACGATATATTCATGCCTGCCCCCATTAATACACTCGGGAGTCTGTGAACCAATCAAGTAGAGAGAGAAAATAGTTCCAGGAGCTTTTGCATCCATGTCCAGGGCCTGGTTGGCTTGCAATTTCTATTCTATCACAGAGATAGCCATGATGAAAAGGGTTTCAAGAATGAAGGTGCCAAAGTGTGAGAAACATGGCCATGAATTCCCCCCATTCTCTTCTCCAGTGAAAAAGAGAGAACTTTTGGATAACTGAAATTAGTTCAACTCAATACAATGTAAAAAAACAAAACAAACAAAAAACAAAAAAACCACTCCTTGAGCAGCCACTACTTAATGTGTGCCATGAAAGAGAAAGGAAAAACATGAATGTCTATTTCATGGCCCCCATCTAGGGTAGTGTCACAGTTGTCTCGTCTACCCTACTGTAAGCTAGCCTAGTTTAAATAGAAAGCACATTTCAACTCTCCTGAGCTGCTCATTATGTTGAATGGAAAATAGACTCTTTCCCCAATATGGTGATGTTTTGCTACTTTCAAAACAAGCCTACATGAAATGCATTTCTTTTCACGTTGGCAGAATAGATCACAATAGTTCTTCTGGCATTATTAGAGTCTATTATCCGCTTCTGATTGCTCTGTACAAACATGCTTTACTTCTCTTGGGGACATGCAGGAAAAACCTACAGACATTCAGCTGCATTGATCTTCCAGTAATGTGGCTGTCGACTTCAATAGAGTTTGTTTGTTGTCTTGGTCACAGTAATTATGGAAAAATAGCTCTCAACAATCCCAGTAGAGATGGTGTCTTGCTTTGACCTTCTTGCTTCTGCCTGCTTCTTCATTGATAACAAAGACAAATTAGGTTTACAGTTGAGCCAGGGCTCTGCTTCATTTGGAAGCGTTACATATCCCAATCCAACCAAGGGCCTGGTGTTTAATTGTAGAGCCAAGAAGCCAAAGTGCTTGCCATTCTAGTTTGCGACCTACCTTTTCTCTTATCCTGCTGCCGCCCCTCCCCCGACAATAAACCAAGATCATCAAAACCCTGAAACCTTGACCTCTCCCTAAAAATGGCCAGTTGACAGAAGCAAGCTCGGGTTTCCTTTCAAATTTGACAACTGATTGTAAACATCCCATGCACCAAAGTGGTAAATGGTAGTTCACTGAACTGAAAAATGATTCACCATTTATCCCAAAGAAGTAAAAGCCAAAGAGGAGAAGATGGCTAGTGAGAAGTAGAAGAAAAAGGAAAAGAATGAGAAATAGGTGCCCCATCCCAAATCATCAGTAGTGTGTCCAACACCCATGGAGGCTTGGTGTGAGGGCACAACGGAGGCAGCATTGGTGGCAATTTCTGTCCAGAATATAGAGGAGGCCAGAAGAATTGAGTCCCCTGGTATGTGATGAAAATCCATGGAGACTTTTGGACCTCCACATACCCTGGAATTGTGTTCAAATAAACCTCCTGTAGGTCTCAAGGAAGAGGGAGTTCTTGTACGCCATCTGAGATGAGGCTGGTGAATGACTGGAATGAATGAGGGAATAAATAAATAAGGGAGTAAGTGGAAGAGTTGGAGGTATCAAGTAATGCTAAGCTATACGGGGGGATTTTAGCATTTGATACACTTCAGCATCATAGAGTAGTGCAGAGAGTGATGTCTGAGTATTAGAGATTCCAAAGTCCATCCATTTGACCAGAAATACCTCCTGATAATACTTCTAGTCACTTTAGTCCTAGATTTCCAGTAACTATGAGCCTGGAACTTTAAGGTCGATCTTGTCTCCTCTCTTCTCATAATCCATATCCAAGCTGTCAGTAGATCCTAATGAGTTTACCTTCAACACGTATCTTGAATCCAACCACTTCTCAACAACCCAGTGCTGCTTTCCCAGTCCTGGCCCCATCACCTCTTGCCTGGATTGTTGCAGGAGCCTCTTCCCGGGTCCCCCTGCTTCCATGCTTGTCTCTCTTGGAATTGTCCTCAACTTCTTACAGAGTCGTTAGGTCATGCCACTCCTGCTCAAAACCTTGGCTGTTGTGAATAATGCTGCAGTGAACATGGGAGTGTAGGTATCTTTTTGAGAAAAGGATTTTGTTTCCTTTGGATGTCTATGTAGCATGAGATTGCTGGATCATGATAGTTCTACTTGTAATTTCTTGAGGAACCTCCAGACTGCTTTGTATAATGGCTGGTACCAGGTAACATTGATGGGTGAGTTAATTAACTCAACGGGGGAAATGTATATGTATCTTAAATCATCACATTGTAACTTCAAATAGCTTATGGTTTTATTTATACCTCAATAAAGCTAGAGGGGGGAAAGCCCCTCACCAGCTTCTCATTTGTCTCAAAGTAAAAGTGACCATCCTTTATGGCCTGCAAAGTCCTGCCAACTCACCTTACCTTCCACTCTCATCCTGCTGCTTTCTCTGCTTCAGCCCTCCTGACTCCCTTGCTTTTCCTGCATGCATCTCAGGGCACTACATCCTTCAGCTAAGTAACTGCGTGGCTTGCTCCCTCACTTTTTTTTTTAATGAAAAATTTTAATGTTGACACTATTGCAGATGTCCCCTCTGCCCCCCCTTTTCTTCCCCCCCTTGGCCATCACCACACTACTGTGCATGTGCATGGGTTATGCATATATATGTTCTTTAGCTAATCCCTTCACCTCTTTATCCAGTCACCCCCACCCCCTTCCCTTCGGGCACCCATCATGTATTCATACTTCGGCTCCCTCAATTTCTTTAAGACTCCGCTCAAATGTCGTTCTCTCCATGAGACCTTCTCCGGCCCTTCGTTTCAACTGCAACGTTGCTCACCACCTGGGACACTTCCCTTCCCGCTTCATCTTTCTCTAAGTGTACATCACCATCTGGCACAAGATGCATTTCACGTAAGTACTTTTATTTATTGTCTGTCTCTGCCCACTAGCGTGAAAGCCCGTGGGGAGCAGGGATTTTTGTCTGTTTACCAGAAGTGTGTCCCTACCTCCACTAACAATAACTGACACTGTAGTAGGTGCTCAGTAAATAAATGAATAAATACATTGGTCATTCTAACTCTGACTTGAGGCCATTGCTCCTTACAAACTTCAATTTATTTACAACTCTCTTAACACCAACTCTCTCCTGGCAGCTGAGAGTGACAGGCAAAGTAAATAGTGCCGAGTATAACAGTCTATCATCAGAAGCCCTGGAGGCACTGCTAGGGCAACAGTGATTGTGTTTTAGCTAGTTTCCTCTCATCATTCATAAATCTGAAGCAGAGATTGGCAGAAGACACGTTGGCTCAGGCTGCAGCAGTTAGAAGGAAACCTTTGACAGTTCCCCTCAAGAAGTCTAATGACCCTGTCTAAGAACCAGCTGGACTCTGGCAAAATCCCCAGAATTCTGGGAAGCGATGCCTCAGCACAGGAAGTTCATTATCCTCTTCTGGTCCCGCTGACTGGCCGTTCCCCCACAGAAAAGTTTTTCTCCATAAAACAACAACCATTACGCCAACGCCAACAACCAGACCAATGCCCCTTCATTGCTTTAGATATTTATGTTCCTCACCTACCCGTTGGTTTTGAGATTAAAGCCATGATATTTTAGATTGGCTGTGCCTGTGTTCAGAAGACATCATAATTATAAGTGGCCTTTTCATAAAACTTTCTTTAAGAATGGTCTCTGTGGGTAGACACTCTACTTTGTCTGCCCAGTCTGGGCACTAAGGTTGGTGGGCCAAGCCTATACCTTGCAACCCTTCTTCACCAAAACAGCAGAAAGATTAGTCAAGAAGGCTTACAGCCTCAGCAGGACAAATTTTACCACTTAGTATGGGTTGAATTGTAACACCTCAAAACTCTTATGTTCAAGTCCCCACCCCAGTATCTCAGAGTATAACTGTATTTGGAGACAGAGTCTTTTAAGAGGTGATTAAGTTAAAGGAGGCCATTTGGGTGGTGCCCTAACCCAAATGACTGATGTCCTTGTAAGAAGGGGAAAGAGCAAGTGTCCAGAGAGATGGCCATGTGAGGCCACAGCAAGCAGATGGCCTCTGCCAGCCAAGGAGAGAGGTCTCAGAGGAAACCAATCCTGCCAGCACCTCTATCTTGACTTCCAGCCTCTAGAACTGTGAGAAAACACACTTTTGTTAAGACCCCAATCTGTCATAATTTATTGTGGCAGCCCTAGAAAACGAACACACAATTTTATTTCTCATGCTCTATTTCTGTTCTATCTGCTGTACCACTGATCATGAAATGCTGAAAATCCTGAAGCTCTGTATGCCTTTCAGTGCAAAAGCACTTCTTAAGAGTTGCTGCTGCAATGTTCTTGTAATTGCCTTTAAAAACTACAGCCCACAGGAGAAACCAAGATGGCAGCATGAGGTATATACCTAAATGCACAGCCTCCACATCTATATTATAGAAATACAACCATTCAGATAAACGGCCATCCCCCAGAACCAAGGGAGGGGAACCGTTACACCTAGAAAGCAAGAGGAGTGCTCTGAGGCTGAACAGAAGCTCCTGGCGCCCAAGGTACGGACACGAAACGGAGGCGGCGGCGCGGTGCGTGCGGCAGGGCAGGTGAAAGGGAGCGGCAGCGGCGATCGGGTCTGCAGCTCAGAAGATTAAAAACTCCCGGGTTGCAGTGAATGCAACGCGGGCTGTAGGGCAACAGGGTCGTGAAAGACCAGTGGCGTTCTAGGAGTGCTATTCGCAGCTATCACTTACGCGGAGATTCCGGGACTGAGAACCATGCGCAGACCCCAGGGTTTGGAAAAGTCAAACCCGGTAGAAACTGCGGCATCCACAGAGGGGACGCCATTGTGAGTCACTCCACCCCCAGTGATTCTGAGACCCCGCCCCACCCCGCCTACAACCCCACCCAAGCTGTTTGCCTGCCTCCCTGCAGCACAACCTAAGGGTCTGCAGCTGAGACAGAACTCCAATAGATCCAAACTCCAAACAACGAGGAGAAAGGCCTGCAGGTCATTTCCCCCCAGTGATACCTCCCAGTGATAACTACAACAAGACTGTGCACCCAGCCTTCAAAGGCATACAACAAGAGTGTCCACCCCAGGTGATTGGGGAGGCTGAATCA
>PVJC01049784.1:0-12038 GCA_004026665.1 Murina feae
GCCAGCTATGCATTAGACTCTCACAAGGGCAAGGGAAATTGAAACTGTCTTTCTAATGGATCATAAATCTTGGAAATGATTTGAGTTCATGGATTAAATGTCAACTTTGAAAGCATTTGCTGCTTTATCTTGGATCTTAAAAGAAAGAACAGTTCTATGACAAATCCAATTAGTGCATTTTCATATTCTACATTGTAGTTTTCCAGAATAATATTCTTCAAAGAAATAATATGGCAGCCTGATAATCCTTCCTGTTAGAAGATTTTTACTATTATTAAGCTTCTCTCTGCTGAATTAGAAAATTCTTGGAGATTAAGAACACAAAGGTGAGTATTGTACTAATGTGTCGATTATGATTAAAAATGGTGGATCGCCCCACAGAAATACCAAATGTTATGTTAGCTAATGAATGGCTAACTCAGCTGTATGGGTGTGACTGGAGTGAAATCTGAATTTCTATGTAACTTCCTTCACATTTCTCCCCTCTACTTAACACAGCTCCTAAGAGAAGGAAATTGACTACTTTCTTGACTTGGAATAAATAACTTTGGCAACTTCAATACATCTCTCCTTGACCAAGTGCAAATGAAAGGCTTTCTTTAAAAAGAAGCAGCTGCCCTAGCCGGTTTGGCTCAGTGGATAAAGCATCTGCCTGCGGACTGAAGGGTCTCAAGTTTGATTCCAGCCAGGGGCACATGCCTGGGTTGTGGGCTGGATCCCCAGTAGGGGGCGTGCAGGAGGCAACTGATCAATAATTCTCATCATTGATGTTTCTATGTTTATCCCTCTCCCTTTCTCTCTAAAATAAAAAAATATATATATTAAAAAAAATTTTTTTTTAAAGCTTTAAAAACAAGCAGCTTCCCTTTTGGTCTAGGGACTTGTTCCAGGCGCTGCCTCCCGTCCTTTAATTAGAGATCTTACACACTCTCTCTCTGACCTATTTTCTGTTGCTTCACATATTCATACTATGTCTTCCCCGAGCCTCCGCAGACTGACAGCATCTACTGATGTGCACCAAGCGTCCTCTTTCCAAGGATCTTCTTTAGATCCCATCCTCCTTCACTCCTTCCTGTATCCTGAGGAAAAGTGATGCCCTCCCTATGTTTGACACCAAGACACCTCTGTCTGAGCCAGAGCCTAGTGCTCCTCTCTGCAGCTGAATTAAGAAAAAAGAGTGAGCTTTTGTGGTTTGCTCCATGGCCCGATGGCCACGGTGCCATTTTAAGGAAGACTTGGGGCATGGTGCACATTTCCTCCTCTAGCTGAAATTTTAGTGGCAGTCCAAGGCTTTGTGATTGCATATTGTCAAGGTCATTAGCTTTTACAACATAATCTCAGGCTCATGAAGTTAGATGCTCCATAGGGTTTTAAAGAGGTGGATTGTGTCTAAAATTGGTTGTAAAATACCACATTGAGCTATATGATACTTGGCCCTTTGGCCAGACTTTCACGGTTAATAGGGGCTAGCTGCCTATCCTTCAGGAGAATTCACCAGCTCTAATGCACCCAGAGGGAGCGGTTTCTGTGGCTCCTTAAGTAACACTGTCTTAATTTTTACATGTTAACTTTTATATATATGCTCCCTTCTACCTGCCTCGATGTAGAAGGGCATGATACTGACCCCATCTTCATCAATCCAGAGTGACACAGGCTTATCATTTTTGGCTCTTATCTTTTCAATGGGGAGGGGGGACGCTTCGTTTATATAGACTTCACTATCCTTGATACCTGAGTTCATTCCCTGGTCTTTAGAAAACAGGGTGCATTATCTGTTTGCTTCACTTGAAGATTAAACCTTCATGGCTAAATTTCCTATGTGCCGACACTGGTACAGCATCTCTCTGCTATTTGGCACTTTATCAACAAGACTCCAGTTCCTAGCATTTATCCTCCACTGTGGTGCAAGTGGAATCCTTTTAACATTCTTTGCATCTCCTTCATCTTCCCCAGTTTTTCTCTACCCCTACCCCTGCCACCTTCATTCATTCAAAACTATTTTTTGAGCACCTGCTATATCCTAGACACCACTCTAAAGTCTGGGAATACAGGCATGAGCAAAACAGAGGAAATCACCTGCCATGGAGCTTACGTTTCCCTGGCAGCCTGTGACTCTTTAAGACCATTGGCTATAACCCCTGCTCTTCGTCCTTTTCTCTCTTCTCTATGACCAAGTGTTTCAGTCTCATGAGAATCTATCTCTGCCACCAATCTGGCTCTGCCACAAAAAACACCAAACGCAGGTTCCTGATTCTGCCATTAGATGCAGGAGACCTGTTTCTGGTGTCTCATTTTGCCTATCTGAAGCATACTTTCTTGACAGAAACATTAGAGTAATATGAACAATTATAGTGACAGTCTATAGTCTTGTTAGTACTTTTCTTCAGCTACATTACGGATTTATTTGTGTGGGCTGTCCTCAGCCCTATTTGATTACAAATGTAATCTCTGGTTTCCCACCAGAAAGTTTCTAAGCAGATTGTTGAAACTCAAGGTTATCAGTAAGAAGTTTTTTTGCGTGCCATAATTTAAGATGGTGATGATGGCTTTGAAGCTCCCTAAGATTCAGAAATAGCCTCTAAATTATCAAAGAGCGATTACCTATTCTTTAATCTATTTTTAGGTTTATTTTTCTATAGTCCATTTCTTTGAAGAGTGGTAATCTATAAAGGGTGGATATAATAACTCAATTGATTTCTTCACTTCCCAATAAAACCTCTATCATTTGACCAGATGAGATAACAAAAGTTTACTATACTCGGGAGCCTCCTTGGCAAAATAGAAACCCATGATTCTAGGTTATCTTTGAAGCCTGGGAAAAGTAACAGAGATGAATTGTCTCATCTCTTTGACCAAACAGCCTCTCCAGAACAAAAACACTTTTTGAAAAATGAGATAAAATGGTGTCTAGTGAGTCATGATTTCGGGTTAGTGCAAGCCCGAAGCACCCAGAAGGGTCTGCTTTGTGCGTCTCAATTAGCAGTATGCATTCATGGGGCTCCTCCGGTTCTCTCAGGGGCCCATTTATCTGCTACCTACTCTGTTCCATAGCCTTCTAGGGCCACACAGAGAGGAAAGGAGGTACTGAAGGTTACAAAGGCCCAATGGCCAGCTTAAGAGGAACACCTTGGGCATTAAGGAGCTCAAAGCCACACATGTCTTCCCTCTGCCTTTTCATTTCTTTGTGTGTTTAGATTATGGGAATGTGGGCAGAGAATATTCTTTAGGCGATCATGGACTGAATGGATGGATACAGGCTGAACTTCAGGAGCTCCCTCTTTGTTTTAGCTCAACTTCCCTAGACAAAGGCTTTGAAGAGAACCAGAGGAGGGAGGAGCTGTAGGGACTGCCAACCCTTTTACTTAGACTGCGGCTTGCTCTGTGTCTGTCTCTGCAGCCTCCAGTCTGGTGTGAAATCTGAAACAACTTTAGATCCTTTTGTTTGGGTGCCTTGGGGGCATTAGGTTTGGATGAGAGGAGCTGTGGTTCTTGTTATAGAAGCATTAGATTGAGAGTCAAGTTCGATCAATTTCACTTCTAAAAATTTCTTCTAAAGAAATAATGCTGATGAAGATGAAGCCTTACCTGTAAATCTGTAGGAACACTGCCAGAGACAGAAATAGAATGCAGTGGTTAAGGTGGTTCAGAGTGTGCTCAGGATGGAATCAGAATGTCAAAGTTTAAATCCTAGATATGTAATTTATTGGGTATGTGACCTTGAGCAAATTATTTAACTTCTATATGTCAGTTTCCTTAGTTTCTCAAAGGAGTATTATCATTATACCTATTTCATAGAACTGTTGTAAACATTAAATTAGTTAAAACTATCAATTCCTTAACACAATGCATGCCATATATAATGAGCACTTGAATAAATATTAGGTCATACATTATTATTATTTTTAAGTGATTTATCATAACATTGTTTATAATGGAAAATTGGAATAACATAAATATCCATTAGTCAGAAACTAATTAAATAAGCCATTATAGTTTCATGTAATATGAGACTATACAGCTATTAACAATGATATTTCAGAAGACTTGTTAATGACATGGAAAACTATGGCTCAATGTTAAAAATAAGTTACAAATATGCATAGAGAAGATCCTTTTGTTACAGATACTGTAGGGATATATGCAGAAAAAAGGACAGAAGATATGAACACAAAGTGTTAGCAGTTGGATCACAGCTGATTTTTCTTCCTTGTTATATTTTGTATTATAAACAAGCATTCCAATCGCAGAGCAAAATATATGTATTTTTTATTAAGAAATTTTAATGTTGAAGGCGTCCCCGTTATTCCCCCACTTTGCCCACCTTTACCCAGCCCTGCCTCCCCCTCCCTTGGCCTTCACCAAAGTATTGTCCGTGTCCATGGGGTGTGCGTTTGGTATTTGGTCTTAAGCAAATCCCTTCACCTTCTTTATCGGTAACCCACACTCCTGCCCTCTTCTTCACCCCCCCACCCCCGCCCCGCCACACCAGCCAGTCTGCTCCATGTATCCATGTTTCCAGTTCCATATTTGTTTGTCGGTTTATTTTGTTCCTTAGGTTCCATATATGAGTAAAATTATATGGCATTTGTCTTTGACTGACTTGTTTCACTTAGCACAATACTCTCCAGGTTCCTCCATGCTGTTGGAAAAGGTAAAAGTTCATTCTTTTTCACAGCCATATGATATTCTTTGTATAAATGTAACAGCTTTTTTATCCACTCTTCTGCTAATGGGCACTTGTATATGTATTCTATTACAGCAAGAATAATTTGTCTTTAGTAACTTAATCATTCTGTTTATAAAATGGGAGAAAAAGTGATGGCTGAGTCATTGGATTTTTGTCATTAAGTGTTTAGCACATTGCTTTTTCCTCATTTTGGTCTGCCCTGACCACCTGATAGAGTTAGCCCAATATCATCTTTCAGTGTATTTTCCTGCCTTATTTGTTTTCTAACATTTATCCCCCTCTGAAATTAACTTATGAATTTATTTGCATTTTTTCCTTGTTTTCATGTTTTCTCTCTGGAATGAAAACTCCATATCTGAGAGACCTTGGTTTTGTTTACAGCTGAGGTGCTTAGAATGTCACCTAGTAGCTCAGGTATTTAATAACTAATTGTTGAATGAATAGTGAATATAAATAAGTTTTACAAAGTGATCCAAAAAATGTTAACTATTAATATTTGAGACAGAAATATATTTCACTCAAAATACCTAAAAAATAAACTAAAACAAAAGGCCTATCTCTAGTTAATGACCATGTAAAAAGTCATATCAAGAACTAGCACTTATATAGGTTTACTAAATACCTGGCCTCAGTTTTCTCAGTTAATTAAAATAGCTATCCAGTTGAACTAGTTACTTCATCATCTTATTTAATTTTCGCATTAATACTGTGAGGTCTGCTACTTCCTTGTTTTACATACTATTCTGAGAATTTTGCAGATCATGTAAATGAGGCTTAGAGAGACTAAATAACTTGCTCCAGTTCACACAACTAATAGAACACAGAGCTAGGATTGACACCTGGGGAATCTGGCTCTCCAGGTTTGTTCATACACACCACAATATAATACTAATGCTAAGGAACTCTAAAATTTATCTGGATATGGAATTATCTTTACATTTGTGCATGCCAATCAAGGATTTGGTGTTAAGTTGAGTTGTTCAATACTTTCAAAAGAGAAATAAGAGTAGTACACATTGCCAGAACCGGTTTGGCTCAGTGGATAGAGCGTTGGCCTGAGGACTGAAGGGTCCCAGGTTTGATTCTGATCAAGGGCATGTACCTTGGTTGCAGGAACATCCCCAGTAGGGGGTATGCAGGAGGCAGCTGATCGATGATTTCCTCTCATCAATGTTTCTAACTCTCTATCCCTCTCCCTTCCTTTCTGTAAAAAAATCAATAAAATATATATTTTTAAAAAAGAGTCATACACATTCAAAATTTGAAAAAACTAAAGAAAATCAATAAAGCAAACAATTCTATAGCATTTCAAGCTTAAAAACAACTTTACATACTTTATTTCATTTTAATGACCCCAAATATCTTGAATCTGAAGCTAATCTTGGAAATAAATATTATAGCCAAAGATTAATAGCCTAACTATGTAAAGGAAATTTAAAAATCAATGGAAACATTACTGATACTCTAAACTGAAAAAAAATTAAAAATATAAATTCAAACAAAATAACACATTAAAATAACTTTTAAATGCATCAAGAAATATTTATGTTTACCATTAGTCAACAAATAAAGCAAATTTATACAGTACTGCAAATTAATACAATAATGCTAAACATTACCAAAGGCGTAATTCTCCATGCTGGCAAAGAGTTAAGGAGATGGTACTCTCAGAACATATAAGAATATAAATTAGGATAGACTTTATGGCAACTAGTTGGTCTTATTATTTTAGGAATCCTAAAACATCCATCCTTTGCTTCATTAGTTCTTTTCTTCTAGGTAATAATCAGAGATGAAGAAAGTATTTCTGTTTACCCTAGTGTTATTTGTAATCATTAAAAAAAGAAAGAGTGCTCCTGACCTACAAAATAACAGGGTCATAATTAAATAAATAGTTGTATAAAATTTTAAAGACATGTTTATTTTTCTACAATAGTGCTCATGATTAAATTCTGTGGAAAGGAAAATGCAGGGGCCTAAATACTAAAATCATATTAAAATGCATATGAATGCCTAGAAAAAAGTCTGTATGAATTTTCATCAAAGTGGTTGCCTTAGTTTCTTCCAAATAGAAGACTTGAGTCCTTTTTCCTTTTCATGTCTTTTTCTAAAGTTTTGGATAACAATGAAAAACATTAAGCATTCTTAAAAATAAACATACAGCTCTGAAAGTTAGTGTAAGAACTTAGTGATTTGCCTCAGCACAAAGCCCATTTTAACAATAGTTGTGTGTCAAGCAGTGGAACTTTTGCAAATATAAATTTGAGACATCAGACCTTGAGTTGCTCTTCAATTAAAATTTAGTAATCCAGGCCCTAAAAATGACAGTCAAATTCAAGCATTCCAAATGCACTCAGAATTTTATGTAAATGTGACAGAGGAAATGAATGACCACAAAGAAATAAAGTCTGACTGGAATCTGCAGAGTATTGTCATGCAGTCTTGTTAGGTACCAGCTAGCCACTATAAAGGGAAAAAAACACCCTTTCAGTCTATTATTAGCTTTTTTCCTGCCTCATTACCTTTTTGAAGCTTTGTCGTTTTTATGCTTATAGTTTTAACTACTATTGTTGGCTCTTTTCTACCAAAAATGAATGCACCCTTTATACATGATTTCTTCCTAGGGCCTCCATTCTTCTTAACTGTGCAGCTCTCACACAGGCACGTAAGCCAATGGCCTATACACCTACACAGGGTTCGGCTTTCTTTCTTTCTGTTTTGAGTATGGGCTACCCATTCCTGCTCCCAAAGTACTGGCTTTTCATTTTCTGTTTTTTTTTCTTCTTAAATTACTTGTGTTCATCCCTTTTTCCAGTAGTTATTACTACGTTAAAAATGATTTGCTGGTCAGAGTAGGGAGAAGAAGGTCTCAATTTTGTCCCTTTTCTCATCAGTTAAGATATGTTAGGTTACACTCTGATAATACACAATACTCAAATCTCAGTAGCTTAAAACAACAAATGTTTGCCCTAACTGTTTTGGCTCAGTGGATAGAGCATCAGCCTGTGGACTGAAGGGTCCCAGGTTTAATTCCGGTCAAGGGCATGTACCTTGATTGCAGGCACATCCCCAGTAGGGGGTGTGCAGGAGGCAGCTAATCAATGTTTCTAACTTTCTATCCCTCTCCCTTCCTCTCTGTAAAAAAAATTAATAAAATATATTAAAAACAAACAAACAACAACAACAAATGTTTGTTCTTGCTTAAATTGCATGTCTATTGCAGATTAGCAAGGGTTTCTGCTTACATCATATTTAAGATGTACACCCAGATCCAGGTATCAGACAGAGCCCCACCATTTGGGATATTGCTGCTCGCTCTGGCACAAGGAAATAAAGTCATGGAGTATTTCACACTAGCCATTTAATGCCTTGTCCCTGAAGCCACACTCTCCACTTCTCTTCACATCTCATGGGACGCAATTGGTCTTGTGATTCCACCCAACCACTGGGAAGGTCAGGAACAGCCCAGCAAATAGATAGCTGGGAATAATTAGGAAACAAAGTCAGTAACAACTATGCCTCCACTCCTAAAATAAATACTTATGAGACTGATTTTGGTGGTTCTTGAGAGCCAGTTGCCTCTATTTAAATAAGCCCATGCATATCAGAATTTAACTGAATCAAGAAACATTTTTGGTCATATCTGGGGTGAAGTACTATGCTAGGTACAAGGGACACACACAAAAAAGGGGGGTCTCAGCTTCAAAGGGCATCCAGTCCAGTGGGGAAGAGAAACTCAGAGCTACATGGTCACAAAGCCATGTATGTCAAGGGCTATGAAAGAGGTAATATGGGGGACATTTTTCTACATCAGTAAGTATGGATTGCCTTTTTTGTTATAATGTTGGAAATATCTGTCTACCTTTCTGACACTGAAGTTCTCCTTTGTAGAACAGGGAGGACATTAAGAAGATCATCATGGGGATAGACATTTTATAAATGGTGCTGGGAAATCATTTGGAAAAATACAAAATTCAACTCAATTTTCACTTTATACTCAAGAAAAAATTCCAAATGAATCAAAGGTTTACATGTAAAATATGAAGCCATACTGAAGAAAATGTGGGCTGAATGTATTTAACTTGATTTCCCTAAACATGACGCAGAATCCAGAAGGAGGAAGGCAAACAGGTAATGCAATATATTTTTTAAAAGCCTATATTTGTGTCTGTAAAATTTTTCTATCGAAAATATTTTTTTCATCTAAATATTACAAGTTTTTAAAATATCATTTTACTTATTTCTGTTGCTAGAATTGAATTATTCTGTTGATCAAAACTATGTGTATGTGAGTGTGTGTGTGAAGTTGTTTGTGGAAGTTTTAAAATATAGTTGCAAATTCTTTGACACTCCTCCCATTGAGAGGTGGTAGATCAGTCCCTTGTATCAGAGCAGGTCTGGACTGCCTTGACCTGGAAGTGATACCATGTACATCCCAGGCTCGGTCATGAAAGGCCTTGTAGCTTTCCCTTGTTTGCTGGAACGCTTGCTCTTGGAGCTCTGAGCTATGTGCACCAACTACCCTGAAGCCCTCATGCATTGAAGGAACCCAACCCACAGGGAAAGAGTACACACAGGATAACACTAATGTTAACTAGTCCTGCCTTCAGTACTTCCTTGCTCAGGCACCAGACATGTGAGTGAAAAAGACTCCCTATCATTTTAACTCCCAGTCATTTTACTTCCCCCTACCCTGAGCCAGTGAACTCTTCTCCTCTGAGGCATGAGATTATGTGGGATA
Source organism: Murina feae (assembly GCA_004026665.1). Lineage (NCBI taxonomy): Eukaryota > Metazoa > Chordata > Mammalia > Chiroptera > Vespertilionidae > Murina > Murina feae. Next base: position 9,429 of record PVJC01049784.1, read on the forward strand.
GAGACAAGTCATCCCTGCTGTGCCCTCTCCTTAAATTTTTGTCCCAGAATTCATGAGCATAATAAAATGATTGCTGTTGATGCCACTAAGTTTGTGTTGGTGTTTGATGCAGCAAAATTCATTGTAATTTTTCTGAATGATATGTACTTCTTTATTCTTTCATTATAGCATTTACCTATAAAATAGACTAGCAAATAAATTAAACACAAATCATATGAAATAGCAGAGTGCTACTAATTATGCAATCCAAATCATTTCCTACATTTCCTACCCATTCATAAAAATATATATTCCTAATATATATAGAACATAAAAAGTTGCATTAAAACTTGAATATTTCTCTGAATATTTACATCAGACATTTAGAAGAGCATGTGACAATCATACTTGGCACTATGTAGACTCCACAAATCCTCACAGAAGGATATATTTTGTTGATTTGAGAGAGAGAGAGAAAAAGAGAGAGAAACATCAATCAGTTGCTTCCCATACACATGTGACTAGGGATCCACGACATAGACATGTGTCCTGATCAGGAATGGGTTTCCACCCATGCCAATCCATTGACATGCCCACATCTCACTTAGAAGATCGCTGAAGTAGACAATGGGTAGAAAAGGATGTCCAGATCTAGTTGCATGTATTTGTGAAATGGTGCAAAAACATAAGTTAACTGCTTAGGCTCATCATTAGTTTCATACTCACATTTATACTTATATTGACTTTTGTGATAATCACATCCATTATTTTACGAACTTAGCCTTCAAGACAGAATAATGAATGGATCATCGATTGAACTGTGGTCAATAAGCTATTATAATTTCCCTTAATACAGCAATATTGAAGAGTACCAGTTTGGTGAAAGCTTATAGTTGATGAATAACGATAAAAAAATGGGTATGCATAATAATGAAGACACTGAGAATATCTAAAAAAGTCTAGTAATTGGAAGGTAAAGATAGCAAAAAGTTGTGAAATAAAACTATTTTCAAGGTTATTTCAGAATTTGGCTAACTGTACTATACACACACACACACACACTAGTGGCCTCGTGCACAAAAATTTGTGCACTCAGGGGAGCGGTCCCTCAGCCCGATCTGTGCCCTCTTGCAATCTGAGACCACTCAGGGGATGTCCATCTGCTGGCTTAGGCCCACTCCCCAGGGGATTGGGCCTAAGCTGGCAGTCAGACATCCCTCTGGCAGCCTGGGAGCTCTCTGGGGATGTCTACTTGCGAGCGGGAAGCAGGCCTAAGCTGCAGTCATAGATCCTTAGTGCTGCTGAGGAGGCAGGAGAGGCTTCCACCACCACCAGTGTATTGGCAGCCATCAGCCTGGCTTGTGGCTGAGCAACTGACCACAAGGGGGAAGCTCCTGCACTGATCAGTGTGTGTCATAGTGACCAGTCATTTCCAGTGGTTCTGCTGTTAGGGTCAATTTTCATATTATCCTTTTATTATATAGGATAGAGGCCTGGTACATGGGTGGTGCTGGCTGGTTTGCCCTGAAGGGTGTCCCAGATCAGGGTGGCGTTCCCAGTGGGGTGCCTGGCCAGCCTGGGTACGGGGCTGAGGGCTGTTTTCAGACTGACCACATCCCCTTCAGGGTGGAGGGTCCCCACTGGAGTGCCTGGCCATCCAAGGTGAGGGGCTGATGGTTGTTTGCAGACTGGCCACAGCCCCTTCAGGGTGGGGATCTTCACTGGGGTACCTGGCCCACACATTTGTCTGTTTTTCTAAATAAAGTTTTATTGTCACACAGCTCATTTGTTTACATATTGTTTTGCTTTGTGCTCAATAAGCAGAGCTGAGTAATTGCAACAGAGATTGTATGGTCTGCAAAGTCTAAAATATTTACTATCTGACTCTACTGAAAGTGTCTTTGAATCCTGATTTAAGAGATGTACTAACTCCACTTCTTTATTTCACTTTGATATGCAAGCCATCAGAGCAGAAACTTCTTTAAAATGTTATTTTACAAGAAGTTGGGTAGCTCAAGTAGTTTGGAAAGGAAATGAGTGCCTTTCACCAAGAAAGCGATAATCAAAATTTATCATTGATTGGGTATTATTGACACAGTTAAGCAAATTAGTACCTCATACCTGGAATAAATCAGGTTGGAAAGAAAAGAAACTCTGAAAATATGAAATAGTTAATTTGCACTTAAAAATTATTTAACTACTAGGGGCCCGGAGCATAAAAATTTGTGCACTCGGGGTGGAGGGAGTCCCTCAGCCCGGCCTGTGCCCTCTCACAGTCTGGGACCCCTCAGTAGATGTCCTATGATGGCCCCAGTCTGCCAGGCGCCTTTTGTGTGTGTGTGTATATGTGTGTGTGTCACCACTGGGGACCTGCCCCCAGCCGCATCTGAGGCTCGGAGCAGTCCTCCTGTGTGTGTCTACCTGCCGGGGGCCTGCCCCCAGGCACAACATCAAGGCTTGGAGCAGGCACCCCCTCTATGTTGATCTCTCAGACTCTTGTCCTCCCTTGCATGTTGTTCTCTTTTTTGAGCTGTGACCAGGGCTGGGTGCTGCCTGCCTCCCAAGCTTGCCTACTGCCCATCTTCCTCCAGCCACCAGAAAGCAGGGAAAACCCTGCCTTGTGGTCAGGCC
>PVJC01049785.1:0-12038 GCA_004026665.1 Murina feae
TGCACCGGGCCCCTAGTGTGTGTGTGTGTGTGTGTGTGTGTGTGTGTGTGTGTGTGTGTGTGTGTGTATCTCATAGCAATTTGAGAAAAGCTTTTTCAACTTTATGATGATGCAAAACCACATGCATAATAAATTACCTGAAATTATTCAATACTTTATTATAAAATAGGTTTTGTGTTATATGGTTTTCCCCAACTATAGTCTAATGTAAATATTCTGAGCATGTTTAAGGTAGGCTGGGCTAAGCTATGATGTAGGTTAGGTGAATTAAATGCATTCTTTACTTACTATATTTTAAATTTATGTTGGGTATATCGGGATGTAACACAATCATAAGTTGAGAAGCATCTGTACTTTGTACATTTTTCATAGACATAAAGAGATGTTTTATGGTTCTGAAAATTGATGAAAAATTAAGTAGAAAAGACTTTATACTTTGGCTTCTTCTAAGTTTATAGAGCCTCAAATGCTCAGTGAAACCCAATCAGACAATTAAGTATGTTCAAGCAAAACATTCAAGGACAGAGTTTAGACCTAGTGTGACATTTTACACCTGGCACAGTGGCAGGTCTTTGGCACAAAATAAATGATAAATGGATGAATACATTTTTTTGGTGAGAAGTTAACAATTCATTCTTTGTCACTTCCATGATTTTTGGTGAGTTTCCACACTCCTGGAAATATTGTCATGAATTAGAACTACTTGCAATGCCATATATAATTATGCCTCTAGGAACCTAGTTTATATTTGGTTCTGATTGGTCGGTTTCTATGCCAGCCAGTGTAAGAAGCTCTTCCTCCTAGTTCTGATATACTTACAAGTGCTTTAGAACAAAAAATTGAAGACATAACACTAGATGTTGGGAGTTTTGATAACTAGCATCTTATTAATAAAATTTAAGTTTTATTTGGTTATAGAAGGGATCAACCCACTTTTTAATGGAGGATTTGCTAGAGTAACAAAAACTTGTTTGGTGTGGCTCAGTGGTTGAGTATTGACCTATGAACCAGGAGTTCATAGTTTAATTTCCAGTCAGGGCACATGCCTGAGTTGTGGGCGCAATCCTCAGTTGGCGGTGAATAGGAGGCAGATGATTGATGATTCTCTCTCATCGTTGATATTTCTATCCCTCTCTCTCCCTTTCTCTCTGAAATCAATACAAATATATTTTTAAAAACTTGTTTGACAATAAACCAAGGGATTTACATTGTTTTGTCAGTAAGGCTCCTTTATTGTTCTCTTGTTTTTGTTTACTTAAACCCAAGGACTATTACTTAGTCCTGATATAATAACACAGTCATAGAAATATAAACTAGGTTCCTAACAGTACATTTTTTGTTCTCACTGTAAATAATTTGTATTTTCATAAGTTTGAGAAAGCTAGATGTGGTCAAACTGCTCCTAGAGGCTTAAAATATCATATGTACAGTGGAATGTTATATATTTATTATATATTATGTTATATATGTAAAATTAAATATACATAATGTCACATATAGTAGACATCTATTATGTAGATTTCAAAAATATTCTATCATCCAACGATTATCTATCTATCTATCATCTATCAAGAGAGGTCACCATTGGGAAGAACATAATCAGGCCAAATGGTTAACTATCATTTTATTATGTTCTGGTAACACTTATTTGGAAAGATTTAATGGCTAATCCATGACTTTTTAAAATATACATTTTCATGAAAAGAAAATCGTCTGATACACAGAAGGGAAAACTGACTTTTGTAAAGCCTGCAGCTTTCTAGGACTGAGCAGTTTTCTGAAAGAGAAGTTTCCTGGCCCTTAGGGACATCAGCAGATTGAGACTGACCTTTTATAATGCATCTGCTCACTGCTGGCCCTCCATGTCCCAGAATCCCCAGCACCACCCTGTCAGGGTCTAATGAAGCACGTGACTCTATGAGACTTATTTCTTTTTTAAAAAGTATATTTTATTGATTTTTTACAGAGAGGAAGGGAGAGGGATAGAGAATTAGAAACATGGATGAGAGAGACACATCGATTAGCTGCCTCCTGCACACTCCCCACTGGGGATGTGCTCACAACCAAGGTATGTGCCCTTGACCGGAATCGAACCTGGGACCCTTCAGTCCACAGGCCGACACTCTACCCACTGAGCCGAATCGGTTTGGGAGAGACTTATTTCTGAGATGCCAGCAGATATGGTCATTTCTTTTAATTCCAATGTGCAAAGTAGGGGCAAGAAACCCTTATTTGAATGTTGGGGAAAATTAAAAATGAAGTCCAGATATTAACATCAAAGAATTGAGGTTGTTAGATCTTTAGAGAATACAGCAATTTCATATGAAAATCTTTCATAGAAGAGTTTTTTTTTTTTAAAGTGAATCACATGACTTTATCTTTGTATGTCATAGATTGCTGGGATAGGACTAAATAATATCATTTTCCTCATTTCTCAATACATTTTTCTTTTTTTGCCATTTAAAGCTTGAAAAACAAACTCCCTGAGGCACCAGAAGCAGGAATAAGTGGGATGGTTTGGCTGCAGACCAGAGCAACACAATGGGTTCCTGCCTCCTTTCTGTTCATCACTCCCTCCTTCCCTCCTAAGCACACACAAAGCTCTGCATGACTTTCCGGTTTCGGGCTCCAGTTTTGCAATTTTTTTTCTGCCTTGTGTTGGGAAGAAATTGAAATGTGAAATTATATCCCCTGAAATAATCATATTGTTTGGGAGGCACAGGAAGAAAGAGAGGTAGGGAGATGAGGTTTTTATTTTTTCCTTAAAAAATAAAACCTGCCTGGCTGATGTGGTTCAGTGTTTGAGTGTCGACCTATGAGCCAGGAGGTCATGGTTTGATTCCCAGTCAGGGCACATACCTGAGTTGCAGGCTCCATCCCCAGTGTGAGGTGTGCAGGAGGCAGCCAACGGATGATTATCTCTCATCATTGGTGTTTCTATTTCTATTTCCCTCTCCCTTTCTCTCTCTGAAATCAATAATGTATATATGTGTGTATATATATATATATATATATATATATATATATATATATATATATATATATATTTATGATGATGATGATGATGATGAGTGGGTATTGTAGCTCATAGCAGCCATATATATATGTGGCTGCTATGAGCTACAATACCCACTCCTTGCTGCTTCATGAGCCTCTTGTTTTTTTAAAATAACTTTTATTTAATTTTGCAAAGTAGTTTAACCACTGAGGAAACTGCAGAGGAAAGAAAATTTTTTCTGGATGAGGCTTGATGCTCAGCATAAATGCAACAGTGTACTGTCACTTGTTTCTATCTGCTATTTTCCTTTCTTCTGGGCATACTGCATTCCACATATACATCCTGCAAGTCACTGGGTTCAGAGTTTGGCAGACCCTGAAGTGGAGAAGGGGTGATTTTAGCTCCAGTCTAATGGAGTTGGCAAAGAAGGTTTCAATATTGCTTCAAGGAAGTTGAAAATGACTAATGCAGTGACTAACAGTAACATCTAAAGCAAAAGTTCTGCACTGTAGCAAGAATGAGTGACCTTCTTGGCTTGGAATAGGGAGGCAAGAGGGCGGAGAAATCTTTGGGAGGAAGATTTCAGAACAAATAGACCTATAATGTTGGTATTTAAATGCAATTTACTCATTCGCTTCAGCAGATAAAGTTAATATGTGTGTCATCTGTGGGCAGAGCCTGAAGAATTATAAGCATTAATTAGTTTTAAATAATTTGAAAAAGAACAGTTTTATTAAACACTACATTCCTCTAAGTAAAAATTTAAAATAAATCTTTTTATCTTTCGTAAAATAATCTCTGCCTACAGATCTTTTATTTTTAATGGTTAGGTTTTAAAATTATAAATACTGCGTGCTTTAAAAGTCATGCTGCAGTGGCTGTCTCAGCTCCAACTACACTTCCTCAAATACCAAAGCCAAGAAAGCTGTGGTCTTTAGGTCTGAATGGGCTCCCAACTTCCCCAGCCTCGTCCAATGCCTGCCCTGTGGCATGGGGTTTGCAGTGTAGACATTGGATGAGCTAGGTGAGTGAGTATGTGAAATAAACCCTGCTGGACTGACATCTTTCTGTGATTCTGTCTAGTGTCAGGCCTTCAGTGAGATGAAATAGACTTCTTATTTTTTTGGATTTACCCCTGTTTTGCTTTGCTTCCCTGCAAACTTACTTCAATGAAATGGCGTCATCTGTAGTATGATCAGACTTAACATTTTTTAAAATTTATCTTTATTGTTCAGATTATTACAGTTGTTCCTCTTTTTTCCCCCATAGCTCCCCTCCTCCCATTTCCCACCCCAACCTCTGACCTTGCCCCCCCATTGTCCTCATCCATAGGTGTACGATTATTGTTCATTCTCTTCACACCCCCCAACACCCTTAATCCTCAAAAATTGTCAGTCCACTCCCTTTCTATGCCTCTGATTCTATTCTGTTCATCAGTTTATTCTGTTCATCAGATTTTTTATTCACTTGATTCTTAGGTTCACTTGTTGATAGATATATATTTGTTGTTCATAATTTTTACTTTCCCTTTTCTTCTTCTTCTCAAAGGATACCTTTCAGCATTTCATATAATACTGGCTGGGTGGTGATGAACTCTTTTAGCTTTTTCTTGTCTGTGAAGCTCTTTATCCAACCTTCAATTCTGAATGATAGCTTTGCTGGGTAAAGTAATTTTGGCTGTAGGTTCTTGCTATTCATCACTTTGAATATTTCTTGCCACTCCCTTCTGGCCTCAAAGTTTCTGTTGAGAAAGCTGACAGTCGTATGGGTGCCCCCTTGTAGGTAACTAACTGCTTTTCTTTTGCAGCTTTTAAGATTCTCTCCTTGTCTTTTGCTCTTGGCATTTTAATTATGATATGTCTTGGTGTGGTCCTCCTTCAGTTCCTTTTGTTTGGGGTTCTCTGCGCTTCCTGGACTTGGAAGTCTATTTCTTTCACCAGGTGGGGGAAGGTTTCTGTCATTATTTCTTCAAATAGGTTTTCAATATCTTGCTCTTTCTCTTCTTCTGGCACCCCTATAATTCTGATGTTGGTAAGCTTGAAGTTGTCCCAGAGACTCCTTACACTATCTTCATACTTTTTGATCCTTTTTCTTTTTTCTTTTTTTCTTTTTTCTTTTGGATTTTCCGGCTGGGTGGATTTTGCTGCTTCATATTTCATATCTTTGACTTGATTCTTGCGATCCTCTCGTCTGCTGTTGGATCTCTGTATAATATTCTTTATTTCAGTTAGTGTATGCTTAATTTCTAGTTGGTCCTTTATCGTATCCTTGAGGGTCTCATTAGATTTATTGAGGATCTCACTAAATTTATCAGCAGTCTCTAGAAAATTCTTGAAAAACCTAATAACCGTGGTTTTGAACTCTATATCCTGTCGTTTTCTTTCCTCCATTTCTGTCATTTGTGACCTGTTTATTTGTCTCCGCATTTTGGCTGCTTCCCTTTCTGAGTTAGGTGATCACTGAGAGGAATTAACCTCTAAGCCACTTGGTTATGAGAGTCAGCTGTGTCTACAGTGGGAGAACTTCTGTGCTGGAGACACCCTTATGGGGCAAGAGTTGTATCAGTGGGGCTTTTGTGCGTCGACCCCGAGTTTGTTCCTTGTGGATCTGAGTTTTATTTAAGATGGTCCCACTCTGGCCACTGGGTGAGGCTGGCTCTTGTATCTTTAAGAAAGTGTTGATTTAGCCTTTGCCTTAGGCTCTTACCCTTTTATATGCAAAAGCCTCTGACACAGCTTGGGAGGGGCGGGGCCTTGGGGAGTTTGCAGGGCAGGGCGGAGCAAATAGCTATGGCCACTTCTCAGCCCTGCGCTAAGAGACACTGGGTCTCTGTGTCCCACGGTAATTGCTGCAAGCAACTCTGAGCTGAGAGAAACCTGCTTTGGATTTCCTCCCAGTGCCAGTCAGTCCCCCTTCTCTGGGTGTGTGTCTGGGTCCTCAGAAACTCACCTGGAACTGGAGTTCAGAGCTGCTGGGAACTTGTGGCTCTCTCTGGTTTGAAAAAGAACCGCGTCCTCCAGCGCCAGCCCTCTCCCCGAGCCCTGTGCGTGCACCTCCATACCTCTGTACTTTGCTTCCACCACTCCTCTGAGTCTCATTTTTTTTCTAGTTGTAGAATTTTCACTCAGCCAGCCTTCCTGTGGGTGTGAGTGGTGTCCGTGTTACCTTTTCCTGGTTATTCTGAAATAGTTGTGCACGGCTGCATTTATAGTGTTTACCTTATGCCGCCATCTTGCTGTCTCCCCAGACTTAACATTTAAGACTACAAGTTTAGCACAGGGATTCAAGGATGAGAAGCCCTAATCATAGATGAAAATTTGTGTATATTATGTGCATTTTATTGGAATAAAGTCCATAATAATTATTATCTCAAGATTTATGAATTAAGAAGCATAACATTTGATTCTGATGATAACTCCGAGACACAGGTAAATTATCTGTACTACTTTATACCTGACTTCACTGAGGTTCATGGAAATTTTGTCAGAAGTTTGAAATCTACATTTAATTCAGTCATCTTGCCCTATGTGGTCAAGGCTATTGTTTTAATTGGTTTAAAACAAGTTGGTTGTAGTATATGCATACACCCTCTTTCAGAAAGTGGACCTTGATTTTCCACCCCAGCTAAGTTTGGTCTAGATCAAAAATGTCAAACTCGAGGCCCAGGGTCCGCATGCGGCCCACATGAATATTTTTGTAGCCCAGCCGATATAATGGTATGTAAGAAATGTTTTAATAAAAATTTCATAACTTAATTTTTACAATATCCTCTTATACATAATTATTAAAAACTAACTACAGCGTTCACTAATGACTGATTACTAGAATCATGTTGCATTCATTTCCCTTACGTGCCTTATGCTCAGGAGTACCATTTCTCTCCATTAATACTAGCAGCTAATATTTTAGAGCCGATTGCCACATCATTAGTCTTGTACTGACTTGTTTGGTGTGCACAACAGGAAATATTTCACTTTTGGGGAACAAGAAAAATAGGTTTATTTGCATCACACTTATTAATTTGTGCAGTTATTCAGTGTCTGGTAAGTTAATGTTCAAGAAAAAATATTAATTTTTATTAAAATGTTCTATTATTATATGTTAACAATGACTCATTTATTTCAGCCCTTTGTATTCAGCATGTCTCTATTGAAACAAACCTATGTTGCTATAAAAATTGAAGATTTTGTTTGTTTGAGGCCCACTTAAACTTAAACCATCTTTGTTTGGTCCATGTTAGCCTTTGAGTTTGACATGCTTGGTCTAGATGTAGTGACTTGGTTTTAAAGAATAGACTAGAGAAATGGAAAAACAGTGCAGAAACCTAGCTAATGCTGCATTAACCAAGTGAAGGGAGTTAATATCAGCTGGTGATATCACGAGGATATTATGTCCACCTAATATGATGTAAGTAGAGAAGGTAACTTCATCTTTGTAATATCCTTTTCCAAACCCCCAACCCACTCTAGTCATGAGAGAAGCCTTTTCAGAAAGTCCAGATTGGGGGACTTTATACAGGAAACCAGGTCAGTACTCCTCAAGACCATCAAGGTCATGAAAAATAAGGAAAGACTGAGAAATTGTCACAGACCAGAAGAGACTGGGGAACATGACAACTAAATGTAGTGTGGTATTCTGGATTGGATCCTAGAACAGAAAGAGGACACTAATGGAAAACTGGTGAAATAAAATAAAGTTTCTTAGACTTCAGTTAATAGCAATGTTGGTTGGTTTCTTAGTTTTGACAACTATATCATGGGGATGTTAGCAGATGGGTAAATTGGGTGAAGGTATATAAGAGAGCTCTCCTTATTGCCTGTACTATCTAAAATTATTCCAAAATAAAAAGTTAATTTTTGAAAGTAGGTTGAATCTAAAAGGATGACCACAGATTCAACTCATTATTTTGTTTCTGGGTTAGCCAGAATAAATGTCACTTTCCCTGGAAATCCTTTTATATGACCTTGCATATTAATCCACTAACACAATTAATGATATTTGCCTGGGGGTTATGAGAGGCATTATTACCTAGTGGTTATGAGTTTGGACACTTGGGTCAAGACTGCTGGGATCTGAACCCAGATTCTACCCCTTACCAGTTGCGTGACTTTTAGCATATTATTTGATCTTTCTATGGATAAACCTACCTCATGGGACTATTATAAATATGTAATTTAAAGTTACATATTTAAAGTCCTTAGAATAGTGCTTGGTCTGTTTTAAGTACTCAATACATGGTAGTGGTGATGATGGTGATGGTGTTGATAATGATGACATTTCCAAAGCATTGTTTTTATGATACTATCACACAGCATTGAATTGCCTATCTCTATTTCTTTTAGATGATAAGATCCTTGAGAACAGAAGTCACGTTTTATTTATCTTCGTATCTTCATGCCTGAGAAATAATCAGTACTCAATAACTGTTGATTGAGTGTATGCTTGCTTTCTTGGATTCTGACTTTCCTTATTTGCAATTTGGATGTGACCTTCTTGTCACTGCTGCCAAATTCCAGACTTACGTGTGAGACGATTACCCGCTAATCAGCACTCTGTAGTACTCTCTCAGACTCAGTGAGGTATACAAAGACAGATCTGAGGTCTTTACTTCCCAGAAACTGACCAACATATAAAACATATGTATATATGTCTGAAAGCGATAAAACTCTAGATTCAACAGTGCTGAAAACACGTGCTTGAATTTTAAGAAGGTAGAAGAGCATAACCATGTAAGAGCATACAGAATAATCTACTTTTGTGGAACATTCAACACACCTAGCTCCCCCGCAGAACATGAAAAAATGGGCTCATTTTTTAAAAAAGGCAAACCAAAGTTTAGTAGATATTCTAGAAGTACAGAGTTCCTGGTTTATATTTCGTATGTGTTATTCCAGCATTGAGAGGGAATTTAAATAATTTTAAGCATTTACTAACATGTGTAAGGACTTATCTCTTTAAAATGATATGTTTAGAAATGAATTGCAGTGGTATTAATGATAATGGGTGAGACTGAGCTTGGTTCTGAAATGAATATAACATTGTTACTATAAAATGTAATGTTAAGATAGCAACAAAAGAAGGGTGGGGGCCCTGATGGTGTGGCTCAATGGTTGAGTGTCGACCTATGAACCAGGAGGTCACCGTTCTATTCCTGTTAATGCACATGCCTGGGTTGCTGACTCAATCCCCAGTAGGGGGCATGTGTGAGGCAGCCGATCAGTGATTCTCTCTCATCACTGATGTTTCTATCTCCCTCTCCCTCTCCTTTCTATTCTGAAATCAATTAAAAAATATATATTAAAAAAGGGGGAGATATGATGAATTTCTTTGGAACTTTAGTTCTCTTTTGACAATGCCAAGTTCCATCCTTTGGGAAAGCATGCAAGTCAGTATATATTCATCAACTTTAACAAATCTTTTCCAAATTATCTCAGTAACTACAGGGCACACTTTCTGTAGGGAGAATGTTCAAAATGACTAAAGCTACCTGGCCAGGGGACCCTGCCATATGAAAGTTCAGGTCCCACCCATAATGTTGGGGCACATGAATTATAGTGTTACATTTTACAGTCTTTGAATAGAAGAGATATAAAAGTACCTTTGTAAGCACTGTTACCATTCCACCCAAGGCTGTGAATTACCACATAGCCTGTGAGAGACCATACTAATTTAGGGGGCCAAGCTACTTGGCAGTAGTTGATATAGCTAATTCTTGAATCCTGCTTTTCAGATTACCCAGGGTTGGAACTGACTAGATTTGGCTCATGGAATTCCAGATGCTCTGGTAATTACAGTGCAAGCCTAAATTTTCTGGTCTCATTTGTCTTTTTAAAATACTTTCATTCCTCATTTGTTTTCTTTCACCCAGTATTTATGGGTCATAACTTCTATGAGTAAAATTTAGTTTTAAATGGAAGAAAATGTAGCTCCTGCTGCTATGGTACTAGTTAATCATAAGTTCATAAAAAAGTGAACATACTGGGTCAGAGATAGAGCATTAAAATTTGATGTGTTTGGGGGAAATAAATTAAAAAGGTCTGGTAGAAAGCTTGCACTCTAGAGTTGTTTTTTTTCCTGCTGTTTGCCATTTGAGGCATAAACCTGTGCCCTCATGTGTATCCGATTGCAATGTATCTCTTCTATCTAAAGCCAGATAATTACAAGGTTCTATAGTCCCTTGGCAGATTGAATAAAGGGTTACTTTAATTTCTTTTCTTAGACTCTAGATGTATATTGTGTTATATAATGATACTGTACACAGTTCCATAGTAAGGCTGATTATATGTATCATATAAATTAATATTTCTGTTTAGTTGATAGTAACCCAAGATTGGCCCAAGAGCGCATAGAATGTGGTTATCTTTAAGATGTAGGATGACTGTTGATTTTATCATCATCTTTATTAAGTATAATGTTCAAATAAAGTAGTAGACCTACTCATCTGATGCCTCTGGCCCACTCTAAGGCACACATAGTCATCTCAACAATTATTGAGAATATCAATAACTCATTCCCATTATTTATGACCAAAAGAGAAATATATTGTAGAGCAGTGAAAAATGTAGTGGGAAGTAGAGAAAATGGCTTCTTTAGCTAAAAGACATTTGTATCACTATTCTAATTAATCAGGGAATACACTCATATGTAGAATCTAAGGAACAAAATGAACTGGTGAACAAAATAGATTCAGAGACATAGAAGCATGGAACAGACTGGAATCTCAGAGGGAAGGAGGGGGAGTGTGGGTGGGTGGGGAGAGATCAACCAAAGAACTTGTATGCATATAGTCTTAACCCATGGACACAGACAATAGGGTGGTGAAGGCCTGGGGTAAGGGTCAGGGGTGGGCTAGAAGGGGTCAATGGGAGAAAAAGGGGGACATATGTAATACTTTAAAAAATAAAGAAAAAAATGAATAAACTTGTAGATTGCTTAAAAAGAAGGAAAAAATGGTTTGGGCCTCAAAAGAGAAGAAGATGGTTTTGTGAGCAAGTTTTTATTTTTATTTTCGATTTAATTATTTAGTGGGCCCATGCCTCTGGGCTGTGACCACCACAAGTTTTTCTCCAGTGGTATAGATTTTATTTTTAAAAAGTTATCTCTTGATTTGAGACAGGAATGCTATAAGTGGCTAGGGTGGGAGAAATTCCCTTTTCCCAGTTGAGATAAAGCTATGGAAAAGTATTTTCTTTTGGTGTGTAATCCTTCATTATGGTGATGGCTCTGGGCCTGTTTCACAGTGTTTATTCTTTTCTTCTTCCTGCCAGAGCCATGAGTGGATCTATCATGGATCTTCATTATGCAAACCTGATTGGGTTCCTGGAGGTAAAGCCTATGAGAGTGTGCCCCCACCCCCATGATATAGCACTCAGAGAGTTCTTGTTTTCACAATAGTCCATGCTCATTCTCCAGCAATTTGTCAAAACTACCAGTAAATGTTCCTACCAGTTTATAGCTCCCATAGCTTTTGCTGCAGATAGACATATCTTGGCTGTGCCTCTCTGAATTTGTCTGTCTCTCCAGATATCAAGGTTGTGGCTTCCCCTAAAACCTCAGTTTTTTGGTGGGTCAAAGAAGAGTCTTGGTTTTCAATTTGTCCTGATTATTCTTGTTGTAAGAACAGGTGTGACAACTTCAGAGTTTTTGTTTAATATATTTTTATTGATTTCAGAGAGGGAGAGAGAGAGATAGAAACATCAATGATGAGAGAGAGTCATTGATTGACTGCCTCCTGCATGCCCTACACTGGCATTGAGCCCACAAGCCAGGCTTGTGCCCTTGACCGGAATCAAACCTGGGACCCTTCAGTCCACATGGTAGTGCTTTATCTACTGATCCAAACCAGCTAGGGCAAACTTACGAGTTTTTTACATGTTGGAGCTGAAACCAGAAGTCTCCCTTACCTTCATTTTTTGAAAGATATTTTCATTGGGTATATAATTCTAGGTTGACAGTTTGTTTTCTCCTTTTAGTGTTTTATTTATTCTATTAGACCACTTAATATTGTTCCATAGGTCATTGAGTTTCGCCCCCCCCCCCA
>PVJC01049786.1:0-12036 GCA_004026665.1 Murina feae
TATTCTAGAGAACCAGGCACAGAAGGCAGAATTTGCCCCATTTTGTAGTTCTCTAAATAAGGACTGTCTGCTTCATAAAGTATTAAAATAGTAATTATTTTTCAACCAATCTAAAGCAGACCATTTAAGAAGTCTTACTAAACTTGATCTGTGGTTCCCAAATTCAGGGGTTGCATGCATGGGATCTGTGCCTATTTCACCCATTTAAAGAAAGGATGCTGGCTAGTGGTTGGAGCTGCCTGGAATAACACAGAGAGAAGGCTCCGCTGGATATCTAGAATTTGAAGGGGCAACACAGCCAAGTTTCCTGTAGGCTAATGCACCACAGGTAGACTAGTACTCTTTAAAAATCTTTGTCCAGGGGAATAGAGAGTGGCTGCATAGAATGTGCCATCAAAGCAGGAGCTAACCCCTCCACTGGAGAGCATTTTGTCTGCATGTGTATGTGTGGAGGGGTAACCTGAAGAAGTCTCCCACGAACCTAACTCATCTCTCATCCCTCTTTACCAAACTCTGGCAGTAGCAGGTGAAGAAGTTGAGCAAGATAGGGGAAATAGAGAACATATCAAGTCTTATTCCTCAATACCTCCAAGCTGGGGAGAAGAGGCACTTTAACTTTAGATCAGATGGAACTTGTTAACATTCTAAAATTTGTCACAAGTTAGAAACCAGAAAATCTAATAATGGGTAAAGTAACATGGCCAAACACCTTAAAACATATCTCCATTGCAAATGTTCTTTCCTTAGAATTACTTTAATGTATCATTATTATTTGCATATTTATCTAAATATGGAAGCTATAAAAGTACCTGGTAAAAACTGACAACACACACACACACACTCACACACACAAACACACAAAAATGGCTTATCATCTTTATTCTTCCAGACTTTGTATTAGATTATTTCTTTCCCTTCCGCCCTCTTTTTTCTTCTATAGATATTAGATGATTATATTGTATTAATAAACTTGCTAAAGACTAATAATATGAAGGTAAGACACAGTCCTTACTCTGATTGAGCTCATATTTGGTAGTAGATAGTAAACAAATATTTAAAACTCAGTGCACTAAGGACTATAAAAAATAGTGCACAAGATGCTAGCGAGACAATAACCAAGGGGTTGTTCTGAAGAGGTGACCCTTGATCCAAGCCTTAAAGAATGGTTATAAGTTATTCAAGAGAAGTGGGGTTGAGAATTGTTGTGCATCCAGAACCAGCATTAGGTATGAAACCAGGAGGCAAGAGTAAACATGGTTGTGGAAGATTATGACAAGTTCTGCTATGGACCCAATGACACAGAAATATTTGTCCATGTTTTTAGATATAGCAAAACTTACCTTATGTGGTAGAATGTAGACCTTTGCATTAACATGGCCCCTCACCCTGCCTAATGGAAAAGCTACTGAGCTTCCTTATATGGTCTGACATACTACTCACTGTGCATATACTACATTTACAATGTAATTTTGGTTATATCTCCATGAGGAGATTAAGGGACACTAGAGCTGTATTCACTCAGATGTATATATTTTATATGACCTTGATACTGGTTATTTGCTAATTTGGTAGAAAGCCTAAGTGAAAGTAGCCTTGAATCCAATTTGAGTTATAATCTGTCTTTGAATGTACACCCACTTCTGTGATCTGACCTAGCTTCATGGCATATTCTAGGAAATGAAAAAAGTACAGAATGGCTGGAATATATGGTATTCTGTGAGGAGTGGTGGAACTTGAAGAGGTAAGTAGGGTGAGATCATGACAGCAGTTACAAACTTTAGTGAGGTCTTTATCTAGGAAAGTTAAAAAGCCATAAAATAAATTTTAGGTATGTAATATGACCAGATTTGTATTTTGGATTTAATGAGGAAGGACTATTAGAAGCTTCTCCAGTGATATAGGTGAGAGGTGATGATCTGAATGTCTGTAGAAGTTGAGATAGAGACACAGGGACAGAAAGTAGTGAAGGAAGGGAAGGGAAGGAAGGGAGGCATTCAGAAACACTCTAAGGTTTCTGGAGGGGCCACTGCATGAATAATTTCATTCTCTGAGGTAGTATACCAGAGGAGAACAGGTTTTGTAGAGAAATGATGAGTTGAGTTTGGAGGATGCTGTATTTGAGAGGCTCATAGGACATGTCTAACAAGCAATTCTATAACCAAGTCTGAATACATATTTAAAAGTAGAAAACTCAAAAGAATTAAGTTAACTTGTGAATATGAAGTATCAATTATGAAAACAAGGATGATGGAGAGGTGGATAAGAAAATATAACTATAAATATGTGCTTAAGGAAATTAAAAGAATATGGAAGCACTAGTAAGATGTAAACTAAAGCAATGTGTGATGCAAAACTAAAAATTAAGAAAGTGAGGATATTAAAAACTCAAAACCAAATTGTCACCAGGAATGAACTTATTTTCTACAAATGCTTCCCATGAAATTAGAGTATTCTTCTTTTGCTGTTGTTAGAAAGCAATGTGGTATTCTGAACTAGAGAATTTGCTGGAAATTATAATTGTTTAATAAAATACAGTAACTGGACACCCCAGCCTGAGAATTAAATAATAAAAGAGATACAGAGAGAACATAATTTACCTCAGGCATTTGGCACAAATACACAGGGAATGTGTGTTTTCTTTCTCTACAAAGAAAATACATCTAAGCAGAGTGTAAAGAGTTTGTCTCCACACAATTGACATGTGATCATCATGAGTCCAGACTAAATGTATTAGGAAAAAAGTACTGGCAGACTTCCTTTCTCTTCATCTCTTCATTAAGCAATGACTTAGCACAGAACAATGGCATTGCTTACAACGGTTTTACCATCTTTGAAACCACAAGTTTAGAAACACAACTTACAGTGGAAATACATGCTCTAGGCCAGAGTTATAAATATACTAGAGGCCCAGTGCACAGAATTAGTGGATTAGTGGGGGGTGGTCCCTTATCCTGGCCTGCACCAGTTAGCAGGCCGTGAGCCCTTGGGGGATGTCTGACTTATGAAGAGCAGGCCTAAGCTGCAGTTGGACATCCTTAACACTGCTGCGGAGGTGGAAGAGGCTCCCGCTTCCACCGCTGAACTCACCAGCTGTCAGTCTGGGTTGTGGGTGAGCAGCACTCCCCCTGTGGGAGTGCACTGACCACCAGGGGGCAGCTCCTACATTGAGCGTCTGCCCCTTGGTGGTCAGCGCATATCACAATAACTGGTTATTCCACTGTTTGGTCGATTTGTATATTAGCCTTTTACTACATAGGATATAGTAGGCATATGGACCACTTTTCCAATTTTTACTGCACAATACAGAAAAATCTATATTCCTATTGCATCTAATGTTTGTGTGAATTTATATTATCTAGAGCAAGAGACTATATATAGATCATACATAGCAGATACATATTTTTTGTTTACCATTTAGCACACATACAGAAGTCCATATACACACATACAAACACACAGATAAGTGAGCAGTGTTTTCTTTAAAATGGTGGATTTCCATAGGTTGGTGGCATTCTGAGTACACATAAAAAGTAAAATGGATATACTAGTGAAAGTACAATGGAAAATCTGGTGAAAACAAATACCAAATCCCACTTTGAGATATAAAATGATGTAATTCAGATGCCACTGTCATGTAATCTTCAGCTTCTGAATTCATGGGTATTATTTTTTTGTCATGTAATACAGAGTAAGTTTCTTTACATTCCCTCCCACCACCACCCCAAGCTCCCCAAAAAAGGTCTACTCACAGAAAAGCAGTTACTGGAGATTCTATAAGAAGTGAAATCCAGGGGGTTAGGGTTCCTAAATGCTTTTATCTACTTGAACTATAATATATTACATCTAAATTAAGAGCAAAACATTAACATTAAATGCCCTCCTTTTTTCCTGTACTAGTAAATAAACTTTATATATAAAAAAAAGAACATGACTACTTGTAGAAATACTACTTCTAGTGAAAAGATTTTTTTTTTCCATTTTTTACAATGAAAACATTGTATAACATATTTAGTCACTATACTACTCTTCATAATTTAAAAGTACAATTAAGTAACTTTTAGTTTGATAATTAGTAACTCCAAAAAGCATATCATAAACTCGTTTGATTTCTAAAATTAATTTATCTTCTTAATAAAACTACAAGTGATATTTCCTATGCAAAGTTAAGTGCTTAGATTGAAAACAAAATAAGACTTACTAAAAATTATCACTGTGGCCCTGGCCCCTGTGGCTCAATTGGTCAGAGTATTTTCCTGTATACTGAAAGGTTATTGGGTCAATTCCTGATCAAGGCACATACACAGCTTTCAGATTCCATCCCTGGTTGGGGTGCAACAGATCGAGTTTCTCTCTCACATTGATGGTTCTCTCTCTCTCTCCCTTCCTTTCTCTCTAAAATCAATAAAAATCATATCCTTGGGTGAGATTTTAAAAAACTAAAACAATTAAAAAAATTATCATTGTGGCTGCACACTAAACATCCCAGAAACCTATACACAAATGTGTAAGAGTGATAGAAATCCTGTAGAGGCAGTATGATATGATTACTTAGAACCTAGGCATTTTGTTTCTGAGTTACTAAATCCATAATTTTCACTGAATAAAACCAAAGAAAACTTTTCACTGTGTACTTTCGTATATACAATCCAAAATTATAGATAATCAAACAATTTTTATTTGGGTTTTGAATATTTTCATACATAAAGTAAAATGTTCTGTAAATTTGTAAACTTCAAACAAAATAATGCCCAGTGAAAAATTAGGAAGTTATCAACCTTTCTCAATGTAATGCTAAGGACATTAAAACACTCCCTTACATTTTATGCCTACTCCTTGCCTGGAAATAAACTCTAAACTCTTTGACATAGCATTTGAGATCCTAAATAATCTTTCTAACCTGTTTTGCCAGTAATTTCTGTCCACATCCTTCTCTTTCTAGAACATGTTATAAACTTTCAGTTTCATGTCCTAGTTCATGGTGTTTCCTTAATCTGTTATGATTGTTTTCATTTGTCAAAAGCCTGTACATTTTTCAGGCCCATGCAAACTGTCATTTTCTCTGTAATATCTTCTCTATCCTGCCTTCAAGGTAGTATTAATCCTTCCTTCTTCTGTATTTTTCTTACTGCTATTAAAATTAAAGTGTTAGACTTTTTTATCTTCTCCACAGCATTACACTCAAAAGGAAAAAATCATACTTATTTTGATTTCACCCAAGCTTCAACACAATGACTGATAAAGGGTACCCAATATTGAACTGAACAGATCTGGTCTTGATTTATGTAACAAACAGAGAAACAAACTTTAAGAATAATCCTTACCTATATAAAATGTATAAACCACATCCCACTGATTGTTTTGTCAGTTATTGTTAGAATCGAATGAAAATCATTGGACTTTGGATAATAGTGAACATTTACCCTAAACATGAATTTTCCATTGTAATCCTTTTGGTGTTAAAGTAAATCAAACAACTAAATTTCTCTCTTGTAGTCAGTTTGGAAGGAGGCAGGAAATCCAGTCAAGTATCTATAAAAATAAACAGAAATCAAATATGAGATCCTTACTAGTATTATCATTTGATAATACTACTAGAATATCAAAGTAAGAATCATTTAGTTTGTTAAACTCTTTTGTATGTTAAAGGATTAAAGACATTTTGAAGACTAAAAAGATTAATTCAGTTAAAAGCAACTTTAAGGAAAATTAGATCTATGCTAAAGAGTCACTGTTAAATCATGGTCATGAAATACTTTTTATATCTCTTTAAAAAAACTAATAATTGACAATATGTTGAAATTGCATTAAATATTGCTCTATGACTGTAGATCAGGTGTCAGTAAACTATAGTCTGTGGGCCAAACCTGGCTTCTAACCTATTTTTTTGTAAATAAAGTTTTACTAAAACACGGCCATACTCATTTTTTTCCGTATTGTTCTTGTCTGCTTTTATTCTGCAAAGTTGAGTAGTTCAGACAGAGACGGTATGTTTCACAAAGGATAAAATATTTCTTTCTGGCCCTTTAGAGATAATTGGCCAACTCCTGCTATAGACAATCAGTTAGAAAAAATCTAGTTGAAAACCAAGCTAGTTTGTATATGTGAGAATTTCTTATTATTCTAGACTTTAGAATATTTATGCAAAGTTTCCTTCTCAAAAACAAAAAAAAATGTTTTTTAAAGACTGTATAAGGATGTTATGACCCAGTAAGCCCTCTTCTGGGTATTTACTTGAAAAACTTGAAAATACTTATATGTAAAGATACATGTACCCCTGTATTCACTGCAGCAGTGTCCTCAATAGTCAAGACATGGAAATAACCTAAGTGTCCTTCAACCAATGATTAGATAAAGAAGATATGATAAATATACACAGCCATAAAAATATGAAATACTGGCATTTGCGGCAATATGGAAGAATCTTGAGAGTATCATGCTAAGTGAAGTAAGTCAGATGGAAAAAGAAATAACTATGTAATTTCAGTGATATGTGAAATATAGAACAAAAAGTAACAAGCAGCTCTGGCTGGTTTGGCTCAGTGGATGGAATGTCGGCCTGTAGACTGAAGGATTCCAGTCAGGGGCACATGCCTGGGTTGTGGGCTTGGTTCCCAGTAGGGGGCATGCAGGAGGCAGTCAACCAATGATTCACTGTCATCATTGATGTTTCTATCTCTCTCTTCCTCTCCCTTCCTCTCTGAAATCAATAAAAAAATACATTTTTAAAAAAAGTAACAAGCAAACAGATGAACTCATAGACACACCCAACAGTATGATGGTTATCAAAGAGGAAGGGGAGTAGGGAGAGGATGAAGAGGGTAAAGGGTGTCAAATACATAGTGACAGAAGGAGACCAAACTTTGGGTGTGAGCACACAATGGAATATACATTCCATGTATTATAAAGGTGTATACCTGAAACATATAATGTTATTAACCAATATTGCCCCCAACAAATTTATTTTTTTTAAAGGGATGTTATGACTAGAAATGTATAGATGTCAACTAGATAGGAGAGATAAAGGCATACATGCAGAATATGTTTTAAAAAATAAATTATTTTATTCCAATACCTTTAACATATGCCTACATGGTTATTTTTCATTAACTAGGAAAAGCAGTGGCTGCTCTTTATATTTGAGTATACCACTGAAAAGTATCTTTTCTATCACTGCTGTTTTACTAAAAGCAGAAACTTAATTCTTCCTATAGGAATAAAGGCTTAAAGTTAAATATAATTATTTTTTAAATGAGGAGAGGGTAGAGGAAGAGGAGAAGTGGGCAGAGGGGAAAAAGAAGGTACTGTACCTCATTCTCTAATTGATATGAAGCCAATCTGTGTTCCAAAATTAAGGCCATCGCGGATATGGGAGAAGAACATCTCAGGATGGCAGGATGTACAGAGGTTGAGATCTTGCATCTGGTCCTGGATATTATGTGGTAGAATTCCTCCTTGTTCTAGAAGAATCCTTAGGATAAAGATTTTTCAAAAGATAGCAAGTTTATTTTACCAAAAGCCAAAGCAATATGAAGTAAGTGTGGATATTGGTGCAAACGAATCCTGGGAAAGATATGCTTGGAACAATGCAAACTGTTACTCAGTTACAGAACATGGACTAGTCAGGAAATGGTAGATTTTATCACCATTTGTCACCTACATTCATATATGAACTATACAGACTTTCATATTGTACTGTAGATATAATCTGGATACAGAATTTTGTAATAAAAATCAAGTTATTTTAGAAGAAACTTTAAAGTTATCAGGGTATTAGTAGACAAGATTCCTTTGATTCAGACAGATCATGCCATTTAGTCATTTGACTCTCCTTTCTTCTTTCTCTTATTACTAATTTTTTCACAGAAAATTTGCTTCTCCATAAGACTTTATAATATGAAATATGACTATCAATTAGCGATACTTATTCTGCAAGTAACATTTAAGAACATGTCAACCCTTTCTGCTAATGTGCTAAATGAGATAGAACCTAGGCAAGGTTTAGCTGAGTAGAATAGAAACACATTCAAATTAGACATCTATTTTCCTTTGTAGAAAAGACAAATAGCAAAGATTAATAGCAAAACTTCATAAATTTAAAAATGTAAGGGCACATAAAACACTTGAAAGTGACTATGTGTTTATGATATCTAATATTTTTGCTGAGAAGTATATTCCCTTAGTTAGAGAATATGAAGAATTTTAAAATATCAGTTTCCTGATAGTTTATTATATTTAGGAGAATTTAGCTGAGGAATAACTATGAATTAAAACACTTTCCAACTTTTCTTTATGAAGTTTAACCTCCCCTTTAAATCAAAGAGATACCAGCCAGGAAAATGTCTGTTATTAAAACTTAGATGAGAATAGAATTCATATTTAAATTAGTTTTTTTGTGTACACATATTTGTCAGCTATTTCAATATTTGCCAAATGAATTTTTCTTGGAGTTACTAATTGTTTTCTGAATTAATTTTCATTAAAAACTTGCAGTTCTGGAATGAAATCAAACATACCTGGTGGCTTTACGAATGTCAACATAGGGATTTGGCGAGTCAAATAGCCGCACACATTCAGGACCAATTTCATGAAATGCACTTGCAGATTCCCTTGGAAGAGCAAAACAGCAAGGTCCTACTGAAGGTCCCAGTATGACAATAATATCTTGCAAACTGCAACCATATTCTGCTATCATAGCATTTACGGTAGCCATAGCAACACCTAGCAAAGTACCTTTCCAACCTGGTAAACAGGAAGAAAAAGAGATATGGACAGTTAAAACATAACAAAATTTCACCTTAATTTTTTTTTTAATCTTCATCTGAGAATATGTTATTTATTTATTTGAGAGCAAGTAAGGGAGAGGGAAAGAGAGAAACATCAATTGGTCTGACTGGGAATCAAACTCTAGTCCTTTTAATAAGGGACAAAACTCCAATCAACTGAGCCACACCAGGCAGAGCAATTTTACCTTAATTTTTATGTAAGTTAAAAATAAGCACAATCAGTTTGTTTTTTTTTCCAAATCCAGAAATAGTAAATGAATCACAAAATTGAGCTAACAAATCACTTAATTAACTAAAATACTGGCTTTTAAGTGAGGTACACTATACATAGCCCCTGATACAGAAGAGAGATTTAATGCGAGGGGGGGGGGGTGTCCCTTCCACTTCCTTTTAAAAATGTTCTGTACTTTTAGTTTCCACTGGCATTATGCTTTCTTATTCTTCTCTCTTTCTCTCTCTCCCTCACTTTTTCTCCTCATTTTTAAAAATTGTAAAAAATAAAATTTCTAATTTTAACCAATTTAAAGAGACACTTAATAGTGTTAAGCATATTTACATTGTTGTGCAACAACTCTCTACAACTTCTTCATCTTCAAAATTGAAACTCTATACAATATACAAGTTTTAAACAATAAATCTCTCTTCCCACCTTTCCTGGTCCCTGGAAACCACCATTCTACTTTCTGTTTCTGTGAATTTGACTACTCCAGGTACCTCATGTATGTGGAATTATACAATATTTTTCTTTTTATAACTGGCTTATTTCACTTAGCATAATGTCCTCAAGGTTCATTTATATTGTAGCATGTATCAGAATTTCCTTCTTTTTTAAAAATATGTCATTATTAATTTCAGAGAGAGGAAGGAAGAGGGAGAGAGGGACAGAAACATCAACGATGAGAGAGAGGCATTGATCAGCTGCCTCCTGCACACCCCCTACTGGGGATTGAGCCAGCAACCTGGGCATGTGCCCTGACGGGGGTAGGGCAGGATCGAACCTTGAACTCCTGGTTCATGAGTCGATGCTCAACCACTGAGCACACCAGCTGGGCTGGATTTCCTTCTTTGTTAAGGTTGAATAATATTCCATTTTATGTATATAGCACACATTGCTTATCTATTAATCCATCAATGGACACTCGAGTTGCTTCAATATCTTAGCTATTGTGAAAAATAATACTATTACCAAGTGAGTGCAAATATCTTATTGAGAACCTGTTTTCAATTACTTTGGATACATACTCACAAGTAGAATTGCTGGATAATAGGGTAATTCTATTTTAAAATTTTTAAAGAAACACCATGCCATTTTCCATAGCATCTGCACCATTTTATATTCTCACCAGTATTGCATTAGGGTTCCAATTTATCCACATCCTCATCAACACTAGTTATTTTCCTTTTGAAAAATATTAGCTACCCTAATAGGTATGAGGTGATATCTCATTATGGTTCTGATTTGTATTTTCCTAATTATTCGTGATGCTGAGCATCTTTTCACATGCTGTTAGACATTTGTATATTGTCTTTGGAGAAATGTATATTCAAATACTTTGCCTATATTTTAAATAGGTTGTTTTCTGTTGTTGTGGAGTTGTAGAAGTTCTTTATATCTAATCTAATAAAAGAATAATATGCAAATTAACCATCACTCCAAGACACCTAAGTCACTCCAAGACACCTAAGCCACTCCAAGACACCTAAGCCACACCCACCAGCCAAGTCATGCCCACCAGCCAATCAGAGCAACTGTATGCAAATTAACCCAGCCAAGCTGGCAGCCACGGAGCTAGAGCAAATAGGAGGCTTCTGTTTGGAGGAAACTGCCTGCCTCAGCCTGCTCAAAGCAACGAAGTTTCAATTATAGAAGCCATGGAGCTGAAGCAAAAGAAAGCTTCATTGCCTGCCTATGCAGGCTGTGGCCTCCGCTTAAGGCAACAACATTTCAATTATAGAAGATAAATAAACCCCAGAAACTTGCTTCCAGCCAGCCTCGCTGGGACCTTGGGTCAATGGGAGCTGTGGTCAGACTGCAAACAACCATCAGCCCCTCACCCAAGCTGCCCAGGCACCCCAGTAGGGATCTGAACCCTGAAGGGGCTGTGGGCAGCCTGAAAATGGCCCTCAACCCCTCACCCAGGCTGGCCACACCCCCATGGGGTGAGGGTTCCCACTGGGGGCTTGGCCAGCCTGCAAACAGCCATCAGCCCCTCACCCAAGCTGGCCAGGCACACCAGCAGGTGGACATACCCCTAGGGGTCCCAGACTGCAAGAGGGCAGAGGCCGGGCTGAGTACACAAATGTTTGTGCACCGGGCCCCTAGTATTCTGTATATTAACCACTTGTCAGATATGTGAATTGCAAATATTTTCTCCCAGTCCGTGAGCTATCTTTTCACTTTGTTGATTATGTCCTTTGATGCAGATAAACTTTAATTTTTATGAAATCCAATTTATTTTTAATTTTGTTGCTTGTGCTTTCATCGTCATATCTAAAAAACCATTGCCTAATACAAGATCATAAGAATTTATACTTGTTTTCTTTGAGTATTATAGCGTTAGCTCTACATTTACTTCTTTGATCCATTTTTAAGTTAATTTTTGTATGTTGTAAGATATAACCATCCATTTTTTCCATGTGGATATCCAGTTTTCCCAGCATCATTTGATAAAGAGATTGTCCTTTTCCCATTGTACAGTTTACATAACTGGTTAAAAATCAGCTGACCATATATGAAATGGTCTATTTCTGGATTCTCTATTCTATTTTATTGATGTATATATATGTCTTTATGCCATTCTGCTTTGATTTCTATAGCTTTGTAATAAGTTTTGAAATCAGGAAGTATCAGACCTCTAACTTTGTTCTTTTTCAATAGTTTCATTTTATTAGTTTTATCTTTAATGTTTTAAAACCTAAAGAATAACACATAATATTCCCTTTTTATATCCAGGAAATAAGACTTAAATTTTAAATAACTTTAGCAATATCTAGTGGTCTAATTCCAGCCACTTACTTATTTATCTATGGCTTAAAAAGTAAAGTGGTCATATATTTACAAATAGAAGGAAATCGAAAAGATCATCCCTCACTTCACATAGATATACAAACACTGGATAACCTAAAACAGCATTTTAAAACACCTCCAGAAAATATAATTCCATAACCTTAGCACATAATCTAAAAATCCTTCTTTGTTCTTAGCATATTAAGCTAAATGCAATTTGCCAAATGCCTCCCCTCCCCTCCCCTC